>CM055903.1:37120352-37427852 GCA_029582155.1 Panopea generosa
CGCGTCAAACTTGTTTAGCTAGTATGCTTATTTAGATTTGTCTGCTGTAATTAAAAGTGTAATTCATCAATTGATATTTCTTTCTTTATTGACACAATATGTTAATAACAAATGAAATAAAATATTATACCATTGGCTTGGCATAAGTGAACAAGTGAACAATGTATACTATTTTTAAATCGTCATGTTCAAATGATGTCAATCTATTACAGCAAAAACAATTACACGTCCAGAAACTATAAATACAGATTCTGTAGATAGATATAAGGTGTCAACAAAAGTTGCAATATAATCTACTTTTATCCATTTCAGCATCTACATAAAAAGTATATAAATCTAAAATAACAACTTAAAATTCACAAATGTCATTCATTGTATTGCATCTTGGTACTAAGAAACACCGGAATGAAGTTCCATGAACATTCATAATATCACAATAATAAAATGAAAGTTATATTTTTCAACATATTTGTTGCATAAAGTGGAGGTTTCAGAGTTGGTACCGTTATTTTTTAATCAAATAACTGGTTCCTAAAACTATGAGTTTAATTCTATACTTAAACCTATGTAGCCTTGTATCTTGGTTTATCTTGAATGGAAGTGCAAATATTTGGCTCCAGCGTTTAGTATTTACCTATATATATATATATATATTATTCTTTCCACCTATTTTGAGCTGTTTGGGTGTGTTTTTTCTAAGCATTTCATAGACTGATATACTGCCCTTTGCAACTTTTAAGATAATGTTTAAGCACAAGAGAATGATAGTGTTAATACTGTTTTATTATAAGTTTGGAAATGTTTTGGCATGTGCCAGTATTTTAATCGATGCTTAAATAACGTCATATTCGATATTTGTTTGAACATAAACCAAATAATTCTTAATTGATTTTAATGATACCAGTTCACCATGTGTATCCATCAAGTCATTTTTTAAATATATGCCTTGTACAACCAATGTTTACAGAAGACAGATGATCGTCCGATCTTTATACTGACAGTATGTCATAGGGGAACACTATGGAAATGATACCATGAATACGGAGACACATTATATAGACAACTCTCAAAAACATTTTTCCAGATAAGGTTTTCTATTAGATTTATTTGTTTGTAATGTATTTTTTCCCAAAACTTGTAAACTATGTAATTCAGTTATGCATTTCTTTAAAAATAACAAGTACGTATCTACACTTATTAATAACCTTCTTATCCAAGTTATCTTCATAGATTTAAAAAAAAGTGTATATCAGGCATTCTTAGACCTGTTACTTTTTTTATCTTGAACAATGACCTGGCGTTTCACTTTGTCTATTTTTCCATTGCACATGAAGTTAAAACAATAAAGTCTTTAGTTCTTTCATTACATTTTGATTTGAGTTCGGCAATGATGCAATTAAATGATTTATTTTTAAAATTGCTACGCTTTTTATTATTATTATTATTATTTTACCGATTGGTGGAAGAATTCGGTTTGACCAACTGATTTATATCTTCTATTTTAATTTTATGATTGATTTGCCATATTGTCAATGTATATTATGCTTAAACGTTATTGAAATGGCATTTGCGTTAGTTTACCATATGTTGAATATAGCTGTATTTCTTCTGCAAAATGTTACTGAGTGTGTGCTTTTACTGCATGTTTGATGATTGAACCTTCAGTCCTTGTAATTGTTTTCATTTTTATTATACGACGGACAGAAGGACTACGTAGTTCCTTATGAAACATTCATCGGACGAACAGGTTTTCACCATGAAGAAAAACTCTATATTCCATTATTCAACGTGACATCCTCCTCATATAAGTTACCAAAATCTTGACATATATACACTTTTGACATCTTTTTCCTTTTTCATAACTTATAATAATGTATATTCTTTTCACGCCTACGATGATAATATCAGTAAGAAAGAGTAAAATCTGAGTTAAACTGAATAGAAAAATCTGATCGTCTGAGTCGAAGTTACATGCTGAAACCCTGCAGGTAATTCCGATCCCTCGGGTGATATGTTTCTATTCTACAGGGATACTCATGATGGGTTCATATAATTTCCATGTATAATTAAAGATTGATTTTCCACTTTACATTTGTTGTAGGTTTACCATCAGTATTTAATTTATAATTAAAACTAGAATTCCAACTTGACATCTGGTGTTGGTTTACAATCAGTTTTTAATCTATAATTAAATCTAGAATTACCGCTTGACATCTGGTGTTAGTTCACCATCAGCATTTAAATCATAATTAAATCTAGAATTCCAACTTGAGATCTGGTGTTGGTTTACCATCAGTATTTTGTTTATAATTAAAACTAGAATTACCACTTGACATCTGAAGTCGGTTTACCATCAGTATTTAAATTATAATTAAAACTAGAATTACCGCTTGACATCTGGTGTTGGTTCACCATCAGCATTTAAATTATAATTAAAACTAGAATTCCAACTTGACTTCTGGTGTTGGTTTACCATCAGTATTTAATGTATACTTAAAACTAAATTACCACTTGACATCTGGTGTCGGTTTACCATCAGTATTAAATTTATAATTATAACTAGAATTCCAACTTGACATCTGGTGTTGGTTAACCATCAGTATTTAATGTATCATTAAAACTAAAATTACTTCTTGACATCTGATGTTGGTTTTCCATCAGTATTTAATTTATAATTATAACTAGAATTACCTCTTGATATCTGGTGTCGGTCTACCATCAGTATTTAATATATAATTAATGATTAAGTACCGCTTGACATCTGGTGTGTGGTTTACCATCTTTCTTTAATTTATAATTAATATTTGACTTACCACTTGACATCTGGTGTCGGTTTACCAGATATCCTACATCGAAAAGTTAGTTGTCCATCTTCAACAACTGTCGTATTTTTTAGTACTTCTACAAAACTTGGCGACTGCTCTTGTCCAATTTCGGTCTCTCCTGCAATGCAATTATTCACAAATACAACAATGTTTAATTGATTTGTTTGAATTTAAAACAAAAATAAAATTGATCTTAGCAGTATTTTGTATTCATTTTATAACATATGCTGCTAGAAATCAGTATCAATTGGTCAAAAGGTCGACTTGCCACAGGTGTTACCCATTGTTGTTACGATCTTGGCCAGACCCTTTTGCCTAAAATTGTATTTGATATATATGCATAATTTATATTGTAATATGATATTGTATAAGATATTGTATAAGATATATCTAAATCAACAATCTTTATAAAACTTGTAACTGATCGACCTCTTTATTTTTTCTTATATCATTGTTCGGTTTTTAATTGCAATATTTATTAATTTTACAAAATATTGGAGGTGGTATCTCAGTTACTGACATGACCATTATCCTGTTACATATCGCTGATGACATTTTCCTATTAGAGAATAGAATACCTTCTAAATAGCGTGAACACTTTACACGATTGCTGTGAAAAATGGGATTTGGTGTTAAATACCGAGACAACGTAAATAGCAGTATTCCGTAAATGAGGTAGAGGGAATGCAATGAAATGTGATCGTATAACGTTATTGTTTTAGAAGACGATGAATTAATTATTTAGATGTTATTTATAATTATACAGACTTCTTTGTGCTGGACCAGCAATCGATATGCGACAATGCGTTCAAGGTCAATTATATTTGATTGGCAAAAAGTATGAGTTGAATCCATAATCATCTACGCAATTGTTTAGCGCTCTTGTAAACTCATATGCTTAATTACGCCAGTGACATATGGGGTTGTGCAAATTTGAATGAAATTGAATGTCTACACAACAAGTCCTGGGTGTTAATTCTTCAACTAGTAATGTATGAGCTTGTGGGAAATAAGGACGCTATCCATTGTATATAACTAGATTTGTCAAAATTATGAAGTTTTGATTATAGATATTGCTCCTTTTTCAGAATAATTTTGTAAGATATACTATGTATATATATATATCTGCGCTAGAGGGTAGTGGGGTGGGTTGTAATTATTGGGTATATTGTCGTCTATAGTAAAGATATTTCAACAATAAAATTAGTTTCAAACATCTATATATATATATATCATGAAATAAATCATTTTTGAGTCAATAATATATGCGACGCTATTTTTTCTTAATTGTATTATAGTCAGTCACTCATTTATTATTGTATTTTATTAGTTTGATATTGTAAAAGTTAAACCCAATATTATACTGGTGTTGGCTATTCTATAAGTACACGCATTTAGTCATTAAGCTGGGAGATCCTAATCAGTTTGAACTTTTGATATATTACACTGTCAAAACGTCGCGTACAGTAGGCTAAAAATAGAAATAGTTGACATGTTTATGAGCATTTAGCGGAAGAAAGTGGACATCTGAACATGAAATGCCTGATAAATAATGACTGGTATATGAATTTAAAGGTGACTTTTATGAGAATATTTTGGTATTAGTCATCAAGTAGCGGGGAAATAAGATCAGTTTTACTTTGGCAGGCGAGATGTGAAGTCAAGATATTAGTTTAGAGAGTTTTACTTTGGAGGGCAAGATGAAAAGACGGGTTTTAGTTAGATAGAATACTTTGGAAAGTTGAGAGATTAAACGTGTTTTTTAGTATGGTTTGGTTGTTGTAGAAATGCGGGTTAAAATGCGGTTGGGTTTTAAATAAGAACTGTAATACAAAAATGGGGAACGTATTTGAACTATATTTAGAAGTATGTATATGTATAAATATAATCCATTAAAGTTTAAAAGATAGTTGTAACAATGTAACAAATAAATATATATAGAAAATCCTGCTTTCTGTGTTAGTTAATCATTTTCAGGTCATTTTTTATTTAAACGATGATTCTCCCATATGCATTTGTTTTGCTATATGCCAAAGTAAAGTTCATTGACGAAACTATACAATGTCAACACCAGCGAGATTCACAATGACAAGATTCGTGTTTTACAAGCACGGACATGTGTTCAGATTATATGAAATGTTCGTTTGGTTCACGATTCTGACGCTCATATTACATGTTACATCAATGATAAATCAAACATAGCCGATTATTATTTTTCCAATGTATTTCGCTATATTGCAAATTTCTGGTAATTAATGGGCTCTCCCAGAAATGCCATCGTTAAAAACAAATTAGTATAATAGATAGAGAGCAGTTTTACGACTCGACAGTATGTATGAAAGTTAATTAAGATAACCATAGAGTATTGTTTTTTTTTTGAAAATTGCGGAATTATAAAAAGAAACAAAAATGATATTAAAAGAACAAAGACAATTTAAAAAAAGTGTATTTTTACAAATGTTTCATTGCATACTTTACTCCTAAAAGTTTATGGTCAAAACATAAAGAAAGGAAGGCTCTTCAAGCTAGCAAAGCAATGTCTTCTTTTGCTAGATAGCAACGTTCTTTCTGGGTATTTTACCCGGGCGATGTTTATAAATTATTTGATAACATTATTTGATAACCTATCTTATGTAACTAATCAGGAATTTGGAATTAGATAACATTGAAATGTTCAGATACGATTCTGTACAAAATAAACTGCTCTATTGCAAACATATCGATGCTAGTTTGCTCTTGGAGAATGTGGTCCAAACCACTTCTATAAAACATATCAATCAAACTGTATCAAATGTGGATAGACTTATAAAAAAAAAAGTCTGCCATCAGATAGATATCCTAGCAGAAGAAAGTGATAGGTCCAGCAAAATTAAATATCGTTTGTTTTTGGTATAGCGCGTGGTCCAGTGGTAGAGCATCGAACCCATGATCGGAGGGTTGTGGGTTCGATCCTCCGCTACGGCTAAGGCACTTTTTTCCACATATGATTTGTACTGTTTCTACCTAGGAAGATTTCGAGCGTGATTTGTCTAAGTTGTAAGAACTTGTTTCACAATCGAAGTAAAATAAATAAGTTTAAAACAGTAAATATTAGCTCAATTTTATGTAAGATTTATTAAATGTTTTGAAATGATAAAACATCTGTTTCAATGATTGTGAATAGAAATACTCGCTTGATATCTATATATTGTATGTTTTTGTATTGTAGGCCGGAACCAAATTTGCAATATCGGTAAATTAATGGAAAGGACAATATTTTACTACTTTAATATACGATAAACACAACATTTAATTTCAGTTTAATTTAAGTTTCAGACGACAAAATTTGAAATACCTAGGACTTTAACGAAACATGTAGCAGACGACTTTCCGTAACTATTTGACAGTTCACACCGCCATTCCCCGCCATCTTCCGGTCGAGCAGTATCTGTGGATATCGTGTACACACAGGTTTCCGGTTTGTCTGTCGGTCCCATTGCTATAGCTGAAATATCAGAGAGAATAGTAAAACATAAAGGTAGTGATATAGGCAGACTGAAGTTGCTTTTTTATTCGTCATAATCAACATGACACTATACCCAATCTTCTCTATCTCTAATATTGAAGAGTTACATACTTTAGTGCCGACGAAACATGAATGTCAAACTAAAATTTGCACAAAACTGAAATAAATGTATGAGCACAAATAATGGCGCCAGTGTACAAACAAAATGTCACAAAACATTTGTTTTACATGTGTAGTTCTATCAGTCATAATGAAGAATCTGAAAATAAGTGTTTATATTCACCCAGATAATGTGTTTGTGTGATATCAGTAACGCTTTTGTGACCAAGTGTATTTTTCGTTAGTCTGATTATTAGATCGAGGCCACGCAGTGAAAGTGGATCAACGCTGATCAAAATGATTAACATAGGTACATTGCAGTCCATGGACGGACGGGGACGCCCTCACAAAAATATAACACGTTAATTAGAAGAAGTGATATTAGGGAACACTGTCTTGGAAAACTGGCGGCCAAACCGCAACTTGGGAGCTTATAAATAGGGTACAGATTCATCCAACCTTGCTCTTATCCCGTCGTCACATCTAAACACATGTAGGAAAATAACCCTGCCAGACTAATTGCTTACAAGTGCGACAACATGCACATCTGTATGTTGTAAAACACAAAGATACCCAAGTGTGTTTGCGTGTGGGTGTGGTAAATCACAAATATTCCCAAAGCTGGTTGAGTGTGTATGAGGTAATACACACAGATTCCAAAGTGTATTTGTGGTAAAACACAGAGACTCACAAGTGTATATGTGTGTGTATGAGGTAAAACACAAATATTACAAAGTGTATTTGTGGTAAACACAGAGATTCCCAAGTGTATTTGTGTGCGTATGAGGTAAAACACAAATATTTCCAAGTGTGTTTGTGGTAAAACAGAGAGATTTCCAAGTGCTTTTATGTGTGTATGAGGTAAAACACAGAGATTCCCAAGTGTATTTGTGTGTGTATGAGGTAAAACACAAAGATTCCAAAGTGTCTTTGTGGTAAACACAGTAAAACACAAACATTTCCAAGTGCATGTGTGTGTATGTGGTAAAACACTAATATTCCCACGTGTATTTGTGAGTGTATGTGGTAAAACATAAATGATTCAGAAATGTATTTGTGTGTATGAGATAAAACACAATGATTTTCAAGTATATTTGTATGTATGAGGTAAAACACAAAGATTCCCAAATGTATTTGTGTGTTTGTGGTAAAACACAATGATTTCCAAGTGTGTTTGTGTGTGTATGTGGTTAGTGTATTTTTGCGTGTGTGTGGTAAATACAAAGATTCCCAAGTGTATGTGTGTGTATGTGGTAAAACACAAATATTCTCAAGTGTATTTATGTGTTTATGAAGTAAAACACAAATATTCCCATGTGTATTTATATGTTTATGTGGTAAAACACAAATATTCCCACGTGTATGTGGGTCTATGTGGTAAAACACAAATATTCTCAAGTGTATTTATGTGTTTATGACGTAAAACACAAATATTCCAATGTGTATTTATTTTATAAAACACAAATATTTCCACGTGTATTTGTTAGTGTATGTGGTAAAACACAAAGATTCGCAATTGTATTTGCGTGTATGTGGTTAAACACAATGATTCCCAAATGTATTTATGTGTATGTGGTAAAACACAATGATTCCCAAGTGTATTTGTGTGTATGAGATAAAATACAAAGATTCCCAAATGTATTTGTGTGTGTATGTGGTAAAACACAAATATTCCCAAATGTATTTGTGTGTATGAGATAAAACACAAATATTCCCAAGTGTATTTGTGAGTGTATGAAGTAAAACACATATATTCTCAAGTATATTTGTGTGTGTATGTGGTAAAACACAATGATTCCCAAGTGTATTTGTGTGTATGCATGTGGTAAGTGTATTTTTGCGTGTGTGTGGTAAAACACAAATGTTCCCAAGTGTATTTGTGAGTGTATGAAGTAAAACACATATATTCTCAAGTGTATTTGTGTGTATATGTGGTAAAACACAATGATTCCCAAGTGTATTTGTGTGTATGCATGTGGTAAGTGTATTTTTGCGTGTGTGTGGTAAAACACAAAGATACCCAAGTGTATTTTTGTGTGTATGTGGTAAAACACAATGATTCCCAAGTGTATTTGTGTGTGTATGGGGTAAGTGTATTTTTGTGTGTGTGTGGTAAAACGCAAAGATTCCCAAGTGTATGTGTGTGTGTGTGTGTGTGTGTGTATGTGGTAAAACATAATGATTCCCAAGTGTATTTGTGTGCGTGTATGTGGTAAATATATTTTTGCGTGTTTGTGGTAAAACACAAAGATTCCCAATTGTATTTGTGATTGTATGAGGTAAAACACAAATATTCTCAAGTGAATTTGTGTGTGTATGTGGTAAAACACAATGATTCCCAAATGTATTTGTGTGTGTATGTGGTAAGTTTTTTTTTTTGTGTGTGTGGTAAAACACAAAAATTCCCAAGTGTATTTGTGTGTGTGTATATGGTAAAACACAATGATTCCCAAGTGTATTTGTATGTGTATGTGATAAATGTAATTTTACGTGTGTGTCGTAAAACATAAAGATTCCCAAGTGTATCTGTGAGTGTATGTGGTAAAACACAAGACTGAGATATGGACAG
The DNA here is from genome assembly GCA_029582155.1 of Panopea generosa. NCBI lineage: Eukaryota > Metazoa > Mollusca > Bivalvia > Adapedonta > Hiatellidae > Panopea > Panopea generosa. Next base: position 37,129,351 of record CM055903.1, read on the forward strand.
GTATGAATCTATGTTTACTGCTTTACGACGAATTCGTTGGTATGAAACACTAATCGTTCCTCTTAGTTATAGTCGCATCAGACATATATATATATAAGTACCAAATATATGTTTAACTTAGGAACTACAGGTTTACCATTCCTTTTCTGTTTAATAATTCAAATTCTTTCAAACACAATATTATACTGCAATCAAATTTCATTTACTAATAGAATGCACATTAATCATCGAGTATTGATATATCTATATCTGTCTATATAGTTATTATGGGAAAATCATGTTCGTTGGTTTTGGAACAATTCCAAGCGAATATCAACTGTGCAGTTCTGCGAAAAACCGAATCATAATTGGCTTGTGTCAGACAATTTGGATGTTTTAGAGCATAAACATATTTACACCAGCATGCGAAGTTATGATGTAAATGCTATTTATTCTTGTAGCTAATAATACACATACACTTTAACTGCAATGAAAGCAAAGTTGAGCTATCTAAATAGCAGTTAATTTAATAGAAGTGAAAAGGGTCTCACTTGTATTGCTGTTTAATATGTTTAATGTATTGCTTATTACCATCATAAATGCTAAATCAACTCTTTACGTCTCACACACCAATTAATTTTACACTGTTCTTCATAAAGAGAAATGCACTTTTGGAACACTAATCACATCACCAATGGTTCTAAAGGACCTTGTTTCCATAGATAAACTGTATCACAGACGTCAATATGTCTCTGTCTATATGTAGTAATTACAAACAAGTTTAATTATTCTCAGTTTATGTCTAACTAATCAATATGTACGCAGAACTGAAATAATATAATCAAAACTGCGTGGGTACAATTTTATTTGAACAAATGTTGTTATTGGGTTATTTAAATGCTGCTGTATCTTGGAAGATATAAGCTGCTGTATCTGGGCAGATGTAAGCTGCTGTATCTTGGAAGATATAAGCTGCTGTATCTTGGAAGATATAAGCTGCTGTATCTGGGCAGATGTAAGATGCTGCATCTGGGCAAATGTAAGATGCTGTATCTGGGCAGATGTTAGCTGCTGTATCTGGACAGATGTAGGATGCTGTATCTGGGCAGATGTAAGATGCTGTATCTGGGCAGATGTAGACTGCTGTATCTGGGCAGATGTAGGCTGCTGTATCTGGGCAGATGTAAGCTGCTGTATCTGGGCAGATGTAAGATGCTGTATCTGGGCAGATGAAAGCTGCTGTATCTGGGCAGATGTAGGATGCTGTATCTGGGCAGATGTAAGATGCTGTATCTGGGCAGATGTAAGCTGCTGTATCTGGGCAGATGTAAGATGCTGTATCTGGGCAGATGTAAGATGCTGTATCTGGGCAGATGTAGGCTGCAGTATCTGGGCAGATGTAAGATGCTGTATCTGGGCAGATGTAAGCTGCTGTATCTGGGCAGATGTAAGCTATAGCGGAGACGTTTCGGTACATATGTATATGATAATCCTTGCTATTCTCAGAATAGATTTAAAGAGATCTACACAAATTTATTAAGATTAAAAATTAGTTCCACCTGCCGGTGTTTCATATCGTACTATTTGACAATCCTAGATGTATGTTTCTGAGTAATTGTAAGGTAAAGATATATTTAAGAATAATTCTAATTAATAATAAGTACCGTAGTATTAAAGATTAAAAACTAGTTCACATGCCTTCATCGTTGTTTTCATAGAGTTTTGCCAGTTACCATTTAACACTAACAAATACATGCATATCTACCAGCATGTGCCGGACCACCTACATAAATAAACAGGACAAGACAATGAACGTGAGTAGACCGAGCACTTATGCGTGACAGCATCAGACAGCATACACTGGACTATTACGAATATACGCTTACTACCTATATTAATATACCAGACAATACCTTAAACGTACACTTGAGTAGGTCGAGCATTAACGAATAATACTTATGCCTGACAGCATTGATCATTGACTGGACATTTGAGAATAAACGTTGACATACCAGCATGTACAGGGCAACTACAAATAAACGCCTATACTTACCAATATGTGCCGGGCAACTACAAACAAGTTGTTGTTGTTGTTGTTGTTGTATGCTGTTTAGCGTCGCTTTCAACAATTTTTCAGTCATATCGCGACGGAGTCTACTTGAGACAGTATTCTAAGCGCTGTCACACTGGAGCGTCATGCCGCAGACACATGGTATGATACGCCACCCAGTCACATTATACTGACACCGGGCCGACCAGACCTAGAACTCTCCTCTAAATGCTGAGCGTCAAGCGAGGAAGCTTCTAGTAACATTTTTAAAATCTTTGATATGACCCGGCCGGGGATTGAACCCATGACCTTACGCATGCGAGGCGGACGCTCTACCACTAGACCACTAACAAACGCCTATACTTACCAATATGTACCGGGCAACTACAAATAAACGCCTATACTTACCAGTTTGTACCGGGCAACTACAAATAAACGACTTTACTTACCAGCATGTACAGGACAACTACAAATTAACGACTTTACTTACCAGCATGTACAGGATAACTACAAATTAACGACTTTACTTACCAGCATGTAAAGGACAACTACAAATAAATGACTTTACTTACCAACATGTACAGGGCAACTACAAATTGACGTTTATACTTATCAGCAGGTACCGGGCAACTACAAATAAACGCTTATACTTACCAGTATGTATCAGGCAACTACAAATAAACGACTTCACTTACCAGCATGTACAGGAAAACAACAAACAGATGCTTATACTAACCAGCATGTACAGCGCAACTTTATATAAACGCCTATACTTACCAGTATGTACTGAGTAACTACAAATAAACGACTTTACATACCAGCATATACAGGACAACTACAAATAAACGACTTTACTGACCAGTATGTACCGGGCAACTACAAATAAACGACTTTACTTACCAGTATGTACCGGGCAACTACAAATAAACGACTTTACTTACAAACATGTTCAGGGCAACTACAAATAAACGCCTATACTTACCAGCATGTATAGGGCATCTACAAATAAACACTTATACCTACCAGTATGTACAGGGCAACTTCAAATAAACGAATTTACTTACCAACATATACAGGGCAACTACAAATAAACGACTTTACTTACAAGCATGTACAGGACAACTACAAATAAACGCCTTACGTACCAGCATATACAGGGCAACTACAAATAAACGCCTATACTTACCAGCATGTACAAGGCATCTACAAATAAACATTTGTACCTACCAGTATGTACAGGTCAACTACAAATAAACGCATATATTTACCAGCATGTACAGGGCAACTACAAATAAACGACTTAACTTACAAGCATGTACAGGGCAACTACAAATAAACGCCTATACTAACCAGCATATACAGGGCAACTACAAATAAACTGTTAAACCAACCAGTATGTACCGGGCAACTACAAATAAACGACTTTACTTACCAGCATGTCCAGGGAAACTACAAACAAACGCTTATACCTACCAGTATGTACAGAGCAAAGACAAATACACGTCTTTTCTTACCAGCATGTACTGGGCAACTGCAAATAAACGCCTATATTCTTGCCAACATGTACCGGGCAACTACAAATAAACGACTTTACTTACAAGCATGTACCGGGCAAAGGACACGTGTATCAATTCATTTCTTGTTCTTGTTAACGGTACATCTTGTAAGCAGTCATTATCTTCACCTTCCAAATAAATTAATATCTGATAATGTCACTATAAAAATATACCTACCTGGATACTATTGTAATATTTAAATAAGTCCATACACCGCTGTGCCAACGTCACGGTAACAATACTATCGCATGTACATTCCTTGGTCACTTTAGCTAAAAGAAGAAAAACTCACTGACCTCCGCGGAGCAAGGTTAAATAAATCGTGTATTTACCATCAGTATATCGTATATCCAAGATGTGAGGATAATTATTATAGAAGAAGAAAAATAAGATATATCCAGAAACCCTGTGTGTACAAGTATATTGCCACTGATGTGTGGGAGGTAGATTACCTATATAACTACATGGATACTCACATAGATTAGGCAGAAAATACCCTCTGTTGTATTGAACGCTGTTATCAATTAAATAATACACGTGTATGCTATGATAATCGTAATTGCCGCGGAGCAGCACAGGGGAAGCAAAGACTTATTACGTACAGGTGTTTTGTATATGACGATATATATTTTTTTTTCTGAGTGTTTTTCTTTGTATTCAAAAAGTTACTCTATATAATGTCGACTACCATGCGAAATAATAATACCATGTAGGACGAGATCTTGAGATTACCATAGGTCCAAACGGCGTTCTCAGTGCCTGTTTTAAAATGTATCTACTTCTGTTAGTTTTCCGAAATTACCCTGGGGAACCTCTGAGCATGTGGATGGTTATGGCAGGTCTCCCTGTCCCTCTCTATCCAGAATGTTTTGCACATATTTATTGGCATGATCCCATGTCCTTTCTCTCTGCCGTCAATGTTATACCGATATAACTACATGAATTCTGCGAGTGTTCTGCCTATCGCGGGCACTTGATGTTTATGTACCGTTCAACAGATGGCTTGTATGTATGTATATATATATAAATATATATTCGTAATGATGTTACACATTAAGTGTCTAACCGTTAATAGCATCTCCTGTGCTGCATGTAGTGACTTTATAATATTAATAGTAATGATTATAATTTGAGAAGATCACTCATTAAGTAGCCTGATTAAATAATGCGTCAATGGATTACATGTATTTGGATACTCGATCTACTGTCGGGAAACACAAAATAAAAAAAAATCTTTAGAAGGTTACTTAAAGACAATCTAAAATACCCATATGATACCAAACTTGCGTTTTTTAAAGCCGTTAAGTATATATATAGACACAAAATTAATTAATCTCAATGTATTGTTTAATATGTATATTGCATATCGAACATATTCAAAACTAACATAGTTGGAGTATACATATATTTTATCCCAAAATAATCTCATAACTTATCGTGACTGACCGATCTTGAGTCCGCCTTCTGGGTATACTGGCTGACCGCTCTTGGGTCCGCCTTCTGGGTATACTGACTGACCGCTCTGGAGTCCGCCTTCTAGGTATACTGACTGACCGCTCTGGAGTCCGCCTTCTGGGTATACTGACTGACCGCTCTGGAGTCCGCCTTCTGTGTATACTGAATGCTGTTCATTGCGAACCAATCTGGCCGAGCTGGGAATCGAACTCGCAATCTCTAACGTAGGCGGCTAACACTCTATTAACTGCACTATCGCTCCTCACCAGAGAAAATATTGCTCTGTTTAGATATATAGTGTTCATTTTAAATGCAATGTATTACAAAGACCAATCTTTCGCATATTTTATTAACAATACGTACGTACACAATATTTCCTACAGTTAGCATATATAGAAGCTCTGGCAATAACCTCGATTAGAAATGTTTCGCATTATACTTACGAAAATGTTTCAATCTCAAAACCATTGCTGTTCTACATCTTGGCGCATAGAGCTCCCGAATAAAAAATGATAGTCATACTGACTGTCACGTTATTTGCTTATAATTATGCAGTGTCTAAATGTCCATCAGCACTGGTGTTTAAATCTACACTAAAACCTGCATTAGGACCATCTCTGTAATCATATTCGTATTTTCCTTTTGTTTAATAATCATTTGGTGAATAATAGTATTACCACCCCTATATTCGGTTTTAGGACCGCTTGACTTCTTTCAATTTAACTCAGGAAATTAGACCACCAGTTGATCCCATCATTTTTTCACTTCTCTTTTTTTCAGGTGAAGGCTATTAACAAGTCATTGGGCGTTTATAAAGTGTGTACAAGGGGGTTTGTTGATAAGGTGTTAATTGTTATTCAGCATCTCGGTTACATCAGTGCCATTGTGTTTGTCCCATGTAAAAAAAATGATAAAGATTAAAGGGTACCGCATGTCAGAATATAAATGGCCATTTATCGTTAAATAGACATGTAACTAACACAAAAATCAACAAATTTTAATTGAACGAAATTTATCAAGTGAGAAAAACGATATTAAATATCATGATTTCAAGCGTTTCCTATATATCATGGGTACTTCGTAATGAAAAAAGATAAAGTAAAACCTTTGTTCCTTTATTTAATTCAAAAATACATGAAAAGTTTTTTTTTACTGTTAAAAAAGTGTTCTGGTATACAATTTATGAAAAATACTCATAAAATCATATAACATATTTTTATTACTTGTAAGTTTGCATTGATATTGAAACCCTAATTAACTGAAAATGTTTTAATTGGTAATAAGGCATAATACTATGTGATATAACATCCTGTCATAAACCCTGGGTCATTAAACCTGGGGTGATTACGCTTATTAGGGTACAATATGCACACTGTGGCAGGGTATTTCTCATTACCACATGGTGTGAATGTGGTGTTGATGAATTATGAAAGCTCAGCAGGGTGCCAGTAGCTGGACAGTAACATACACTTTGTGCAATATGCCTGTAGACATTATATTCCATATGACACTCCCTATAAGGAACAACATCCATACATGTTCAGGGAACTGGTAGAATAGATAATCATCAAATATCAAATTGGGTAGTAACACCATTTGAATAACCAAAAGACAGTGCCAGTTATGTAAAACAACACAAAAAAAAACCCCAACTCATTCATGCTTCATATAAATTTACTAAAAAGGGTATGAAATCAAAATTTTATCAGCCATTTCTCAGTACGCAACAATGGCAGCACCAGCTAAACACGATAAGAAAAGATATATAATATTATTTCTTATTCTCTCTTAGACAGGTAAATATATGTAACAAACATTTTCCCTTAAATTCCATTCCTGGTCTAAATAGTGTTTTTTTTGTTGTTGTTTTTTTGATAATGTATTGACTGAGTAGCAAACAGTATATACCCTGATAGTACAGCATGGATGTGCAGGCTCGTCTGGATCTTCATCAACACTGACGGCAATAATTACTTTTTTTTATCAAACTAAGGGTAATTTTACAATTTTGAAAAATTCAATCATCAATGTCAGGCTACATGATAAGAGCCAGAGTCGTGATTGAAAGGTTTCGGGTTTGATCTCTGGTTCATGATCGGTGTGACTGTTTAACAGTTATCATCTTTTTTGGTGAAAACTTCATAAGACATTGCTGTGTTTCTCTGTATTATTTCTGTGATACATTCTAAATCTTCTAAATTTCCATTAGTATAGTCATTGCATCTGCAGCACGTATTTTCGTCGGACGAAAGCATCGTTACACAGTTTTTGCAGCTGCAAAAATCTTTCACATATGTGAACAATTGTGCCGTCTCACTATTTCTCTCGTTTTCTAATTCATTTAACTCTGCTTCCGAAAATTCTGGTTCAAAGTTGTAGGCCACAAGTACTTCTCCGTTACTAAAATCCATTTTATCGTTCTTGCGAGTACTTTTGCCGGTGACTATAATTGCACGTTTCTATATCTGCTGTAGCGTATAAATCAATTATGTTTTAAACCGGAAGTGCAGTTATGACGTCACGCAGGTATCCAATATGGCGACTTCCATCACAAAGTCGATGTGCGAAAATGACCGTTACAAAACGAGCTGATTTATCTTTGTGGACTCGAATTTATGCATAAAAATACTATTAACAGAAAGCTGAACTCATAGCTATTCATATTATCCTGTTTTATACACAGGGTTGCGTTCCCCTTTAAAACTGTTTCATGTTCGCAGTGTATTAGTGAAAGAAGAATTTATGTGTTTTTATGAATTAACATCATTCAATTATACACTATAGTTACATTGTTTAATCATTGAAAGAGGTGTTGTTTTGAATTTCATCCTTCATAAAGTAAAATTTTATATATTATATTTCAAGAATTGTGTCGCTGTTAATGGAGAAAATGGTGATGAATATATTGATGACGAGTGTGACACTGAAGACGATGATAATGATGATGGTGAACACAATGTTAAAGATGAAGATAATGATAATAAAATTGACAGCAATGATGATTGTTGTTGTTATAGAAGAAGTGGTAGATGTTGTGCTAGTTCCCTAAATAGTCTTGATTAATATTGAAAACGATATATCGAAATCAAAAAGCAAGTTCTATGCGGGATAATGTGGTATCTTGACGCATAGAGCTCCCAGTCGCCGGGAGCTCTATGCGACTTTATAATCGACGCATAGAGCTCTATGCGTCAGGAGCTCTATGCGGTCTCACATAGCTTCCCTGCCACAATTTATAACACTTTCACTAACACGTGCTCGTATGTCACAACTATGTAACAGAGAGCTCGGGCGGTTTCTACAGTTTAGGCCAATAAAAAGTAAAGTAAAGTTTTGGTTTATTATTTATATTGTTTATTATGTATTACCCCTATTGACATCTTACCCACTGGGTCCATTAACAACCAAAGAAACAGCGATATTGTTGCCCAATAATACCGTAATTATTGCAAATGGCAAACTTGAGATGATGATACTTCGAAACTGTTTAGTTGTTGCTAAGGAAGATATTGCGTACTATGACGTTTCGTACACCTGTCTGTAGAGTTTTCTTCAAACAGCTGTTTGCTACATGTAACTGTAGTATGATGAGGCTGCTTTCTCTCGCGAGTTTTGTTATATAGAACCACGCGCCGTAAATTATCACATATGAGTATTTTTTCCAACTACTGTTGATCTTAATTAATATACGTAAACTGCACTGATAACCCAGCGTCTAATTAAAGGAGAAGTACGTCTTACTGTCTAGTATACGCTCTGTCTTGCATTGAACTTTGTTTTAGAAATTTAAACTATAGACTACTAGTAGTACCAGTATGACCTTTAAAGTCACATTCTCCAACCATATGTTCTAATATACTCGGCAAAAACACTTCTGCATTTGGGGCATTTAGGTTATAAAATTAAAACTGTATTTTCTTACAGATATGTTTGATATATCATTATAAACAGTAATTCAAAATTAACAAACGGACGGAAACAGAATAAAAATGCATTCACTAGTTCATTGGTAATCTTTTGCACGTGTATGCAGGGGTCATCGGTAAAAAATGGCTGCAAAACAGGTGAATACAATAATTGACCAAGGTGAATACACACATTATTGAAAGAAATACTGTATTTCGACCATTTTTTACCGTGCGTATGATTAAACCTTGTCCAACCCTTCTCTGACGTTAAGAACCATTTAACATGCACATCCATAGTGAATATACGTGCGTACGATTACACTTTGTCCGACCATTCTCTGAAGTAAAGAACCATTTAACATGCACATCCATAGTGAATATACGTGCGTACGCTTACAAATTGTCCGATCCTTCTATGACGTTAAGTACCATTTAACATGCAAATCCATAGTGAATATACGTGCGTACGCTTACAACTTGTCCATTCCTTCTTTGACGTTAAGTACCATTTAACATGCTCAACCATAGTGAATATACGTGCGTACGATTACAACTTGTCCGACCCTTCTCTCACGTAAAGAACCATTTAACATGCACATCCATAGTGAATATAGGTGCGTACGATTACAACTTGTCCGATCCTTCTCTGACGTTAAGAACCATTAAACATGCACATACATAGTGAATATACGTGCGTACGCTTACAACTTGTCCGATCCTTCTCTGACGTTAAGTACTATTTAACATGCACATCCATAGTGAATATACGTGTGTACGCTTACAACGTATCCGATCCTTCTCTGACGTTAAGAACAATTTAACATGCACATCAATAGTGAATATACGTGCGTACGCTTACAACTTGTCCGATCCTTCTTTGACGTTAAGAACCATTTAACATGCACATCCATAGTGAATATACGTGTGTACGCTTACAACTTGTCCGATCCTTCTCTAACGTTAAGAACCATTTAACATGCACATCCACAGTGAATAAACACGCGTACGATTACAACTTGTCCGATCCTTCTCTGACGTTAAGAACCATTTAACATGCACATCCATATAGAATTTAGGTGCGTACGATTACAACTTGTCCGGTCCTTCTCTGACGTTAAGAACCATTTAACATGCACATCGATATAGTATATACGTGCGTACGCTTACAACTTGTCCGATCCTTTTCTGACGTTAAGAACCATTTAACATGCACATCCATAGTGAATATACGTGCGTACGCTTACAACTTGTCCGGTCCTTCTCTGACGTTAAGTACCATTTAACATGCACATCCATATAGAATATACGTGAGTACGCTTACAACTTGTCCTGTCCTTCCCTGACTTTAAGTACCATTTAACATGCACATCCATAGTGAATATACGTGCGTACTCTTACAACTTGTCCTGGCCTTCTCTGATGTTAGGTACCATTTAACATGCACATCCATAGTGAATATACGTGCGTACGATTACAACTTGTCCGGTACTTCTCTGACGTTAAGAACCATTTAACATGCACATCCATATAGAATATACGTGCGTACGCTTACAACTTGTCCGGTCCTTCTCTGACGTTAAGTACCATTTAACATGCACATCCATAGTGTATATACGTGCGTACTCTTACAACTTGTCCGGTCCTTCTCTGAAGTTAAGTACCATTTAACATGCAAATCCATATAGAATATACGTGCGTACGCTTACAACTTGTCCGGTCCTTCTCTGACGTAAAGTACCATTTAACATGCACATTCATAGTGAATACACGTGCGTACGCTTACAACTTGTCCGGTCCTTCTCTGATGTTAAGTACCAGTTAACATGCACATCCATAGTGAATATACGTGCGTACGCTTACAACTTGTCCGGTCCTTCTCTGACGTTTAGTACCATTTAACATGCACATCCATAGTGAATATACGTGCGTACGATTACAACTTGTCCGATCCTTCTCTGACGTTAAGTACCATTTAACATGCACATCCATAGTGAATATACGTGCGTACGATTACAACTTGTCCGATCCTTCTCTGACGTTAAGACCCATTTAACATGCACATCCATAGTGAATATACGTGCGTACGATTACAACTTGTCCGATCCTTCTCTGACGTAAAGAACCATTTAACATGCTCATCCATAGTGAATATACGTGCGTACGCTTACAACTTGTCCGATCCTTCTCCGACGTTTAGTACCATTTAACATGCACATCCATAGTGAATATACGTGCGTACGATTACAACTTGTCCGATCCTTCTCTGACGTTAAGTATCATTAAACATGCACATCCATATAGAATATAGGTGAGTACGCTTACAACTTGTCCGGTCCTTCTCTGACGTTAAGTACCATTTAACATGCACATCCATAATGAATATACGTGCGTACGATTACAACTTGTCCGGTCCTTCTCTGACGTTAAGTACCATTTAACATGCACATCCATAGTGAATATACGTGCGTACGATTACAACTTGTCCGGTACTTCTCTGACGTTAAGAACCATTTAACATGCACATCCATATAGAATATACGTGCGTACGATGACAACTTGTCTGGTCCTTCCCTGACGTTAAGTACCATTTAACATGCACATCCATAGTGTATATACGTGCGTTCGATTACAACTTGTCCGATCCTTCCCTGACGTTAAGTACCATTTAACATGCACATCCATATAGAATATACGTGCGTACGCTTACAACTTGTCTGGTCCTTCTCTGACGTTAAGTACCATTTAACATGCACATCCATAGTGAATATACGTGCGTACGCTTACAACTTGTCCGATCCTTCTCTGACGTTAAGAACCATTTAACATGCACATCCATAGTGAATATAGGTGCGTACGATTACAACTTGTCCGATCATTCTCTGACGTTAAGAACAATTTAACATGCTCATCCATAGTGAATATACGTGCGTACGCTTACAACTTGTCCGGTCCTTCTCTGACGTTAAGTACCATTTAACATGCACATCCATAGTGAATATACGTGCGTACGATTACAACTTGTCGAATCCTTCTCTGACGTTAAGAACCATTTAACATGCACATCAATAGTGAATATACGTGCGTACGATTACAACTTGTCCGGTCCTTCTCTGACGTTAAGAACCATGTAACATGTGCATCCATAAAGAATATACGTGCGTACGATTACAACTTGTCCGGTCCTTCTCTGACATTCCATTTAACATGCACATCCATAGTGAATATACGTGCGTACGATTACAACTTGTCCGGTCCTTCTCTGACGTTAAGAACCATCTAACATGCACATCCATATAGAATATACGTGCGTACGATTACAACTTTTCCGATCCTTCTCTGACGTTAAGAACCATGTAACATGTACATCCATATAGATATACGTGCGTACAATTACAACTTGTCCGGTCCTTCTCTGACGTTAAGAACCATTTAACATGCACATCCATAGAGAATAAACGTGCGTACGATTACAACTTGTCCGGTCCTTCTCTGACGTTAAGAACCATTTAACATGCACATCCATAGTGAATATACGTGCGCACGATTACACTTTGTCAAATCCTTCTCTGACGTTAAGTACCATTTAACATGCACATCCATAGTGAATATACGTGCGCACGATTACACTTTGTCTTATCCTTCTCTGACGTTATGTACCATTTAACATGCACATCAATAGTGAATATACGTGCGTATGATTACACTTCATCCAATCTTTCTCTGACGTTAAGAACCATTTAACGCATGTCGTATCGGAATAGTGGTTGTTGAAATTACCTTTCGTTAGTGTGGTTGTTGTTTCACAAGTTAAGAATGTAATGAAGCCTTCTGACATTAACTCTCTCTCTCTCTTTCCGTCTGCCGCTCTCTCTCTTTGTTACCCGGGCATCGGCGTCTTACTTTCATTTAAAAGTTTGCATGTAAGTAACTATCATGCAAATATCTCAGCAACCACCTACTTGATTGATTTGAAACTTTACCAAGTTTTCAGGGTTATCAATAAATCAAGTTAATTAACTCTTGATTGAATTTAATGCACGTTATGGCTTTTATTCGACTGGTTCATGTTTTTCATGCAACTTAATATCATTGACATATCTCAGTAATCTCATATGCGATGGATTTGAAACTACACTTACGCCCTCGTGTTATCAAACAAAGTCACCATACCACTGGTGGTGATTTTGACAACAATTATCCCCATTTTCTGCATTTGTAAATTGTTCATATTAAACCCTCATCTTACCCACGGAGAGGGCCGAAATTAATGTTGGAAGACCTTGTGTGAATTTCTGTAGAAATAAAATATATTTAACTACAAACAAACAGTGTGGAGCGCATGGTCTAGTGGTAGAGCACCGAACCTATGATCGGAGGGTCGTGACTTCGATTCTCCGCCACGGCTATGTGTGATGTCATTCAGCAAGACACTTTATCCGCATATGCTTAGTACTGGTTCTAACCAGGAATACTTCGAGCGTGATTTGCTTAAGTTGTAAGAACTTGTTTCAAAATCAAAGTAAAATAATGAGTTTAAACTATATGATTAATTAAATGGTTCGCATGGATTTTGTCAATGTCAGTTTGAAAGGAATTGTTTTGTTTTTTTTGTTATTATCACTATCTGCTTTAGCAACTATTTGTAATCATAGCAACCGATCGTAGCAACCATGGGTCATTATATACTCTATCAATTAAGCGACCTTTGGCCAACATGACCATCTTGTTTAAAGTCAAGATCATCACAAACTAGATGTTTAACGCTTAAAATATACATGGGGCACTGCAGATGCAACGCTATATTACAAAAAGTTTAGATTCCCATCTAGGTTTTTTGAAGAAAGTAACACAGGACTGGTGGGCACATTTATTTTTATTTATAGGTGACATTGACTTCCCAAGTGTTTCGGACAGTTGTGGATTGGGAAGAGAATTTAAACTTTTTTCTCTGACCTGAAAACCAACAATCCCACAAACATTAAGGACTGACAGAATAACTTGTATTTACGCTGATTATATTTTAATCAGGACTGGGTTATCTTTAACCAAAGGTTAAAAACACTAATATAAATAATATCTGGTATTTAAATATAAGTTATTTTAAGACTTACTAAAATAAAGATAAGCAAGAGTTAAAACTAAACTAATGTTTATACAATTGGCTGCTAAAGTCCAAACCATTCCACAGTTATATAGCCTGGTAGCGCAGTGGTAGCGTTATGCACAATAATGCAGTGTAATTGCATTCGGACCACCTCCCAAATTATTCTAATAATACCGAAGAATGACGGAATTGGCCGAATATGTACGATTGAGTGTAGTTGGAAAACAGACCTTATCAACTGACCCTATTAAATAGTTTGAAGGTTAGTGCTTTATAATTATGTGTACACACTAACAATAAAACAATTTATCCTTTACACAAATATGGCAAAAATTTCATATCTATATTTACAGAAGTTTTTTTTCATATTTTTTTACTTTAAAAATGTATAAAAATCATCATAAAAACAATCGTAAGTGTAAAAATTCTTCTTTTCTTTAAATTTAAAAAAGAAAAATTCACCACCCAAAGTAACAATCAAGATCTTTTTTATATCAAATTTGCAAAAAAATGTGTGGTTGGTTCAGGAGGAGTTGTGTTTCTAAGATCTGGAAAACGTCAAATGTGCTACTCGAAATTTAGACCTGCAGTCATTTATCTCTGTTTATTTGTTTCTTCACTGACTATTCGATTTGGTTTGTTCAAAAACGTGTACCTGATATTATGGTTATATATTTACTATGTAAGTTTGGCGAATGTCCAACGAAAACTGCGTGTTCACGGCTTAATATTGTAATTTTAAAGGGAGTATATCAGGAAAACATGCTCGAAATGTCTTAAAAATAACATCATTTTTAAAATGGTTAAAATACATCCCACTATCATTTATACATAAAAAAAACGAATTCCCATTCTAAAAATAGACGTTATTTAAATACTGCTAGACGACTTTCGTAGCGTCATTAGGACTCTTTCTAAGATGAAACAAGGTTTGCTATGTAAAACCTGCAAAACGGACCAAATTGAAATCAAAATTAAATCACGTGACTCATTTAATTCGTCACAAAATATGTTGCTATTTTAAGCGGGAAATCTATTTTAGTCTAACCTAGGCGCGAAACCCAAGGTTGGAAATCCCTTTTCAATATGTTATTTTGTCATGTATAGTTGATATCCTATTGGCAGTACGGGGTCAGTAAATATATATAGGCATGATATGTTGGGAAAAAATGCTTATAGCTAATTTTAATATTTTGAAAAATCCTGATTCGATTCAAAGTCAATAAACTTGGACATTAACTAGTCACAACGTGGTGCTCAGGGTTATATAAATAGTGTATACGTTTTGCATAGATCCAAAAATAGTGATGTAAGCGATTGTGTATACAACAGAAAGTAAACTATCGACCGACCATAGTGGCCTGTGCTCAGATAAGTTGAATCCTCATGTTGTTGTTTCGGTGCCAGCAGTTTTTAATGGAGAAAAATATTCATTATTTTGTATATTTTTTTATTATGAAATTAAAATTCATGTTGGTCGTTTGAGATTGTAGAATGACGATTCTGTTTAGAAATTCTTGTTTTCTTATATAATTATATGCCAGCTCTGTTCACTTATAATTCCAGTGATTGTATCAATGTTCAACGATAGAAAAAATTATACCATTAATATACTTATATTTGAAAAAAAGGCTATAATCATCCAACACATGCTACATGTATTAACAAACTTAAGTCTATACATACTCAACATATTTTAGCAAAGTTTAAAAGAAAATATCGAAAAAAACGTTATATGAAGATACCTTTTTCCAACTGAAATTTATATACATATAAATATTTTCTCCAATTCATATGGAATAAAAAGTTTAAAGTCTGTTGGTAAAAAATCTGAATATGTTGACATTTAGATACCAGATTATCACCCTTGATTTTCTTGAATTTCAGATGCTCTGATAGATGAATTATCTTTCATACAGACAACCCCTCAGGATGTCGACAGTGTCCTAACATTTCTGTTGCTTATCTTGGTTTAAAAATATTTATTTGTTATCAGCATATAACATATACATATATTCGATATACAGCGATATATAACAACAGAATCGAGAAGAAAGCTATTTGTAGCTTGTATAAAATCCTCTTCTGAATATCGTGCAAGGACTATACAATGGTGTTACATATGCAAAGAAAACAAATTAATTACTGTGAGGAGAACAAAGTGGAAAGTGGTAGGTAAAGTAGATAGATAGAATAAGGAAAGGAGATATATGATAACAGAATGCCTATTGAGGTGTTGTGAGTCACTCTTATGACAAAAAAGGATAGTTCAACTCAATGAATGAAACGCTTGGTTTTCGAGGTGTATATTTGGACATGGTGAAATATTTGACGATTGACATAAAAGAGAGTGTCATTGTCGAACAGCGTTCGTTAACGGTGATATAAAGGGCATGTGAAGAGATAGTGATAAGTATCCTCAGTTTCACCACAGACACAGGTAAGGTTTTCTACAATGTTTTTGGAGAACAGATGCTCTTTCAAGGAACTGCAGTGAATTTGTAACCGCGCATGCTGACTTGTCGATCTCTTCTACCATCATAGTAAAAATTTGGAACAGTCTTTTTGTTAAATTCAGAGCGTGCTTGAAAGACAAGAAACAGCAGACCGGGTGGCAGGAGGTTCTATTCTAATATAGTGGAGGGCAGGAAAGATGCAGAGAAGTGTTGGGTATTGAAGGAAACATTCCTTATATGGTCAGAATTGCGAAGGCCATAGGTTGCAACATTACCTACTGTCTCGAGAATCATATTCGATAAGTAGGAAGAAGTAGAGGGATTGTTGAGCATTTTATAAAAGTTGGCCAATTAATGTTTATGTCTGCGCGACTTCAAGGGAACAAAAGTGGATTCTTTGTAAAAGTTATTAAGTGATACCAGGCTTGTTGCTCCCGTAATGATTCGAGGTCTTCTTCTTCAGCTTTGGTTATATTATCCCAATCGACAACCAGCGTATTCGAGTATAGGCCTTATGAAAGATATGTAAATAGATAGTTTCGATGATTCAGAGCGAATTTGAGAGAGAGTGTTGTCGCGAATTGTCCCGCGAACCGGATATATAACAAAATAAATTGTTTCAGAAAATAAAATATGAGTTTATAGAAGCAAAAATGACTTCAAATATTACATACGTGAAAGGAGTACGAACACGGTATCGAAATACTTTACAGAAGGAAATAAAAAATGGCTATGCGCTACTCGCGAGAAACGTAGACACAATTGACAAAGAAGATTGTATTGTAAAAGCAGATAAGTGTATTGAAGAAATAAATTCCTTCTGTAACAAGCTTTAAAACCAATCAGAAAAGCTAGCCGGAGAAATTGGTGACTCCGACGACACAAAAATTAACGGAACAAATATAAGAAGAGGATGGTGCACTATGCAGCTAAGCCTTGGAGTTTTCCCTTGACGTCAAACATTTCACAGAAAGGTTAGTGAAACTTAATGTAAACCTTTAAGTGAATCTATGAAAAAAACTGAAAGTGAAAAAGTAGTTACTATGCAAAATGAAATGCAGCCATTTATGATGGAGCAAATGAAACGCCAACAGGATTTTGTTGAACGGCATGAAAAGTCTAAGCCCCAGGAAACGTCAAATTATCAAAATTGGATTTAGTTCCGTTTAACGGCGACAAAAAATAGACGGAATGTTTGGATTCTTTCGACTGTACAGTTCACAACAACAAAAAAATCGATCAGACATTGAAAGGTTCAGTTATCTTCAAAGTAAGAAAATTGGCGGAGCAAAATGTGCGATTTCAGGATTAGCAATTTCAAAAGAAAACTACAGAGTCGCTATTTCATTATTACATGACAGATATTGAAACAAACAGGAGATAATAGATCTTCCCTACAGCAAATTGATCAATTTGCCCCCACCAGGTAACAAAACTGAAAGTCTTCGTAATTTCCTTGATCCAGCTAAGAAGCATCTAAGAAGTCTTGAAGTTTTACATTAGACCAAGGTGTGTTCATATCAATGATTAGATCGAATCTACCAAAGACTTGAATTACAAAAAGGAAGTGATAAGCAGTGGACTGTGGTTATCTTACGTCAATGTCTACGTGTATATATTATTGCTCGTAAGCGCACGGAGCAGCACAACTATTGAAGTAAGACGAAACAGAAATCCTGTTATAAATAGTAATTGGAGTGACTCAAGGTCAACAAATAATTTGTTCAATTTGTATGTCAAACCAACACCAGGTCGTAATTACAATTCGAGGGCAAAAGTTCAACGGAGGGGCTCGCAGCATCGTCAAATACAAAGCAAGTAAAAAGGTATTCAGACCAATGCCGGTATTGTGAAAGGCACCATTGGAGCGATGAATGTCAAAAATATCACACAATATCGGACAGAAAGACTTCAGGACAAATGCTTAAAAGAGGGCCATCGTTCAAATGAATGTAAGAATAACAAAGTCTGTGTTCATTGTGGTGCAAATAACCTGCATCACAGAAGTCTTTGTCCAAAGAAATGTCCATGGAAATTAACTGGTGAGAGTGTTCATGTAGCTGAAGAGATAAGTGAAATAACAAACCAAAGTGGTACATGTGACGAGAATAATTGTTAAAATCACGAAAAAAAACAATCAACACATTCCGCTTGCGTCGGTGACGTAGTTCTTATAAGGACGACGTTCCGCGCGGAAGTTAGAAACTGGGAAAAATATTCAATAGAAAAACAAGTGGTGATAGACAAATACGATATGCTAAAGTAAAAATGGTATCAGGTCGAGTTATCGGGCGCCCTTTAAATTTGCTTTATCCAATCGAAAGTTCTGAACATCTTTATAGTGGAATCGTGCCCTTGCCGAAACAACAAAATACACTAGAGGTAATAGTGCAATTGTACGGCCTATACGGGCGGCCGCCGAAAAGGCAAAAACGATGATAAAGGAACAATTATCGTAAAATCCGTATTCAGTATTAGTGACAATGGTTCATTCTTTAATGTACATAGTTAAAGTAATACCAGTTCATATATTCAATGTACAATTCAAAATTACTGAACTTTTGGTGGAGCAAGTTGTTATTATGTGAATAGTCACGAAAACTTCAAATGCACGTGCAAATCATGATTACATTGGCGGACGTATACAATGTTTGCCCAAGATTTAAATGTAAGGCTATTTTGAACGAGAATACCGTTTTCTTGTGTGTGTGTGTGTGTGTGTGTGTGTGTGTGTGTGTGTGTGCGTGTGTGTGAAAATTGAGGATAATTAAGTAAATAATGCAATCCCCCGTCACGGCTATGTGTGGTGTCCTTGAGTAATACTCTTTTTCCGCATATGCTTAGTACTGGTTATAACCAGAAAGACTTCGAGTGTTATTTGCTTAAGTTGTAAGATCTTGTTTCACAATCGAAGTAAAATAAATAAGTTTAAACTTTTTTTTTTACTGATGAATGACTTTCGTTAGGTTTAATTTCTTCCTTGAATATAGCCAAACTAACAATCGATGTTTAAAATATTAAACGGGTGTTTTCAATACAATTCAAAGAGTATTAACTTACTGGTACGACATACTAACGTGAAAGTGTACATATATCAAAAAATGAGAATTAATAAATACTGAAAATAACGCATAATCGATTTTGCCAATTGCATCAATAATCATTTATTTCCCAATTACCAGACACAGGTTACTGACATATCAGGGTTAGTAATTGCTGCTGCAGTGGTGCTATATCAGAAGTGGTGCCGTTCGTTCTGAGTGCATGGTCGCTATCCGTAGCAACATTACCTAATTTAGGATGCCCTGCTATGTATACGGTAATGACGTCATTACTTTTATGGTGCAATTGATCCGCCAATGACGAGAGTTCTTGCGGGTCACGAGAGTGGGATCCAGTCATGAGAACGACAACATCCGAGACATTCTGTCTATTTCCGATTGCGGATGGTGACGCGTGATGGACAGCATAGGACAATGCATCGTTGACACCACTCGAGATAATTCCTCCCTGAAATACTACATGTTTAATAGCGTGTTTCAAATCACGCTGGTTCTGGTAATAGTTTAAATCCCAGCGTGTTGTTGTTTTCGAAGCGAACGTTGCCAGAGAAACAAGTGAGTGTTCTGTTCCAATTTTGAGGTGACTAGTGACGTTGGACATGGTGTTTACGACAAAGGACTGATAAGGCTTCATGTGCTCTGACTCATCAACGATAAAAATGACGTCTTTCTTGCAATCTATAAAATAATAAATACATTTTATTATTGATTATTTAGTTCCTAAATACTGTTTAACACGCATATCGCATGTAACAGCTTCGTTCTAACGGTAATCACTAACCTACTACGAAGTCATCGTGAAGCTATGTGTACTCTGGATGTCTATAGTTTCAGCCAACCATCAACCTCATCACAATTGTGACCACTAACTTACTACGAAGTTATTGTAAAGCTATATGTGCCCCGAATGTATATAGTTCTCAGCCAACCAACAACCTCATCCTTACGGTGACCACTTACCTACTACGAAGTTATCGTGAAGCTATATGTGCCCTGAATGTATATAGTTTTCAGCCAACCAGCAACCTCATCACATCGGTGCTCACTTACCTACTACGAAGTTATCGTGAAGCTATGTGTGCCCTGTATGTCTATAGTTTTCAGCCAACCGACAACTTCATCCTAACGGTGACCACTAACCTACTACGAAGTTATGGTAAAGCTATATGTGCCCTGTATGTCTATAGTATTCAGCCAACCAACAATCTCATCCTTACGGTGACCACTAACATAACTACGAAGTTATTGTAAAGCTATATGTGCCCTGTATGTCTATAGTTTTCAGCCAACCAACAAACTCATCCTAACGGTGACCACTAACCTACTACGAAGTATCGTGAAGCTATACGTGTCCTGTATGGTTATAGTTTCAAGCCAACCAACAATCTCATCCAAACGGTGACCACTAACTTACTACGAAGTTTTTCTAAAGCTATATGTGCCCTGTATGTCTATAGATTTCAGCCAACCAACAAACTCATCCTAACGGTGACCACTAACCTACTACGAAGTTATCGTAAAACTATATGTGCCCTGAATGTCTATAGTTTTCAGCCAACCAAAACCTCATCCTAAAGGTGACCACTAACCTACTTCGAAGTTATCGTAAAGCTATATGTGGCCTGTATGTCTATAGTTTTCATCCAACCAACAACCTCATCCTAACGGTGATCACTAATCAACTACGAAGTCATCGTGAAGCTATATGTGCCCTGAATGTCTATAGTTTTCAGCCAACCAACTTTTTCATCCTAACGGTGACCACTAACCTACAACGAAGTCATCGTGAAGTTATATGTGTCCTGAATGTCTATAGTTTTCAGCCAACCATCTTTCTCATCCTAACGGTGACCACTAACCTACTACGATGTTAACATGAAGCTATATGTACCCTGGATGTCTATAGTTTTCAGCCAAGTAACAACCTCATCCTAACGGTGGTCACTAACCTACTACGAAGTTATCGTAAAGCTATATTTGCCCTGAATGTCTATAGTTTTCAGCCAATCAAAACCTCATCCTAACGGTGACTACTAACTTTCTACGAAGTTATTATAAAGCTATATGTGCCCTGGATGTCTATAGTTTTCAGCCAACCGACAACTTCATTCTAACGGTGACCACTAACCTACTACGAAGTTATGGTAAAGCTATATGTGCCCTGTATGTCTATAGTATTCAGCCAACCAACAATCTCATCCTAACGGTGACCACTAACCTACTACGAAGTATCGTGAAGCTATATGTGTCATGTATGGTTATAGTTTCAAGCCAACCAACAATCTCATCCAAACGGTGACCACTAACTTACTACGAAGTTTTTCTAAAGCTATATGTGCCCTGTATGTCTATAGATTTCAGCCAACCAACAAACTCATCCTAACGGTGACAACTAACCTACTACGAAGTTATCGTAAAACTATATGTGCCCTGAATGTCTATAGTTTTCAGCCAACCAACAACCTCATCCTAAAGTGACCACTAACCTACTTCGAAGTTATCGTAAAGCTATATGTGGCCTGTATGTCTATAGTTTTCATCCCACCAACAACCTCATCCTAACGGTGATCACTAATCAACTACGAAGTCATCGTGAAGCTATATGTGCCCTGAATGTCTATAATTTTCAGTCAACCAGCAATCTCATCCTAACGGTGCCAACTAACCTACTACGAAGTTATTGTAAAGCTATATGAGTCCTGATTGTCTATAGTTTTCAGCCAACCAACTTTTTCATCCTAACGGTGACCACTAACCTACAACGAAGTCATCGTGAAGTTATATGTGTCCTGAATGTCTATAGTTTTCAGCCAACCATCTTTCTCATCCTAACGGTGACCACTAACCTACTACGATGTTAACATGAAACTATATGTGCCCTTGATGTCTATAGTTTTCAGCCAAGTAACAACTCCATCCTAACGGTGACCACTAACCAACTACGAAGTTATCGTAAAGCTATATTTGCCCTGAATGTCTATAGTTTTCAGCTAATCAAAACCTCATCCTAACGGTGACTACTAACTTTCTACGAAGTTATTATAAAGCTATATGTGCCCTGGATGTCTATAGTTTTCAGCAAATCAACAACCTCATCCTTAAGGTGACCACTAACCTACTACAAAGTTATTGTGAAGCAATATGTATCCTGGATGTCTATAGTTTTCAGCCATTCAACAACCTCATCCTAACGGTGACCACTAACCTACTACGAAACCATCGTGAAGCTACATGTGCCCTGGATGTCTATAGTTTTCAGCCACCTAACAACCCCATTCTAACGGTGATCACTAACCTACTACGATGTTAATATGAAGCTATATGTGCTCTGGATATCTATAGTTCTCAGCCAACCAACAACCCCATTCTAACGGTGACCACTAACCTACTACGAAGTTATCGTGAAGATGTATGTGCCCTGGATGTCTATAGTTCTCAGCCACCTAACAACCCCATTCTAACGGTGACCACTAACCTACTGCGATGTTAACATGAAGCTATATGTGCCCTGGATGTCTATAGTTCTCAGCCAACCAACAACCCCATTCTAACGGTGACCACTAACCTACTACGAAGTTATCGTGAATATTTATGTGCCCTGGATGTCTATAGTTCTCAGCCACCTAACAACCCCATTCTAACGGTGACCACTAACCTACTACGAAGTTATCGTGAAGATGTATGTGCCCTGGATGTCTATAGTTCTCAGCCACCTAACAACCCCATTCTAACGGTGACCACTAACGTACTACGATGTTAACATGAAGCTATATGTGCCCTGGTTGTCTATAGTTCTCAGCCAACCAACAACCCCATTCTAACGGTGACCACTAACCTACTACGAAGTTATCGTGAAGATGTATGTGCCCTGGATGTCTATAGTTTTCAGCCACCCAACAACATTATCCTAACTCTGACCACTAACATACTATGAAGTTATCGTGAAGCTATATGTGCCCTGTATGTCTATAGTATTCAGCCAACCAACAATCTCATCTAACGGTGACCACTAACTTACTACGAAGTTATTGTAAAGGCTATATGTGCCCTGTATGTCTATAGTTTTCAGCTAACCAACAAACTCATCCTAAAGGTGACCACTAACCTACTACGAAGTATCGTGAAGCTATATGTGTCATGTATGTTTATAGTTTCAAGCCAACCAACAATCTCATCCAAACGGTGACCACTAACTTACTACGAAGTTTTTCTAAAGCTATATGTGCCCTGTATGTCTATAGATTTCAGCCAACCAACAAACTCATCCTAACGGTGACAACTAACCTACTACGAAGTTATCGTAAAACTATATGTGCCCTGAATGTCTATAGTTTTCAGCCAACAAACAACCTCATCCTAAAGGTGACCACTAACCTACTTCGAAGTTATCGTAAAGCTATATGTGGCCTGTATGTCTATAGTTTTCATCCCACCAACAACCTCATCCTAACGGTGATCACTAATCAACTACGAAGTCATCGTGAAGCTATATGTGCCCTGAATGTCTATAATTTTCAGTCAACCAGCAATCTCATCCTAACGGTGCCAACTAACCTACTACGAAGTTATTGTAAAGCTATATGAGTCCTGATTGTCTATAGTTTTCAGCCAACCAACTTTTCATCCTAACGGTGACCACTAACCTACAACGAAGTCATCGTGAAGTTATATGTGTCCTGAATGTCTATAGTTTTCAGCCAACCATCTTTCTCATCCTAACGGTGACCACTAACCTACTACGATGTTAACATGAAACTATATGTGCCCTTGATGTCTATAGTTTTCAGCCAAGTAACAACTTCATCCTAACGGTGACCACTAACCAACTACGAAGTTATCGTCAAGCTATATTTGACCTGAATGTCTATAGTTTTCAGCTAATCAAAACCTCATCCTAACGGTGACTACTAACTTTCTACGAAGTTATTATAAAGCTATATGTGCCCTGGATGTCTATAGTTTTCAGCAAATCAACAACCTCATCCTTAAGGTGACCACTAACTTACTACAAAGTTATTGTGAAGCAATATGTATCCTGGGTGTCTGTAGTTTTCAGCCATTCAACAACCTCATCCTAACGGTGACCACTAACCTACTACGAAATCATCGTGAAGCTATATGTGCCCTGGATGTCTATAGTTTTCAGCCACCTAACAACCCCATTCTAACGGTGATCACTAACCTACTACGATGTTAATATGAAGCTATATGTGCTCTGGATGTCTATAGTTCTCAGCCAACCAACAACCCCATTCTAACGGTGACCACTAACCTACTACGAAGTTATCGTGAAGATGTATGTGCCCTGGATGTCTATAGTTCTCAGCCACCTAACAACCCCATTCTAACGGTGACCACTAACCTACTGCGATGTTAACATGAAGCTATATGTGCCCTGGATGTCTATAGTTCTCAGCCAACCAACAACCCCATTCTAACGGTGACCACTAACCTACTACGAAGTTATCGTGAATATTTATGTGCCCTGGATGTCTATAGTTCTCAGCCACCTAACAACCCCATTCTAACGGTGACCACTAACCTACTACGAAGTTATCGTGAAGATGTATGTGCCCTGGATGTCTATAGTTCTCAGCCACCTAACAACCCCATTCTAACGGTGACCACTAACGTACTACGATGTTAACATGAAGCTATATGTGCCCTGGATGTCTATAGTTCTCAGCCAACCATCAACCCCATTCTAACGGTGACCACTAACCTACTACGAAGTTATCGTGAAGATGTATGTGCCCTGGATGTCTATAGTTTTCAGCCACCCAACAACATTATCCTAACTCTGACCACTAACATACTATGAAGTTATCGTGAAGCTATATGTGTCCTGAATGTCTATAGTTTTCAACCAACCAACAACCTCATCCTAACAGTGACCACTAACCTACTACGAAGTCATCATGAAGCTAAATGTGCCCTGGATGTCTATAGTTTTCAGCCAACCAACAATCTCATCCAAACGGTGACCACTAACTTACTACGAAGTTATTGTAAAGCTATATGTGCCCTGTATGTCTATAGATTTCAGCCAACCAACAAACTCATCCTAACGGTGACAACTAATCTACTACGAAGTTATCGTAAAGATATATGTGCCCAGCATGTCTATAGATTTCAGCCAACCAACAACCTCATCCTAACGGTGACCACTAACCTATACGAAGTTATCGTGAAGTTATATGTGTCCTGAATGTCTATAGTTTTCAGCTTACCAAAAATCTCATCCTAACGGTGACCACTAACATGCTACGAAGCCATCGTGAAGCTATATGTGTCCTTGATGTCTATAGTTTTCAGCCAACCAACAGTCTTATCCTAACAGTGACCACTAACCTACTACGAAGTCATAGTGAAGCTATATGACTGTGACCTGGATGTCTATAATTTTCAGCCAACCAGCAACCTCATCCTAACGGTGATCACTAACCTACTACGAAGTTATCGTGAAGTTATATGTGTCCTGAATGTCTATAGTTTTCAGCCAACCAAAAATCTCATCATAACGGTGACCACTAACATGCTACGAAGTCATCGTGAAGCTATATGTGTCCTGGATGTCTATAATTTTCAGCCAACCAGCAACCCCATCCTAACGGTGACCACTCACCTACTACGAAGTAATCGTGAAACTATATGTGTCCTGGATGTCTATAGTTTTCAGCCAACCAGCAACCCCATCCTAACGGTGACCACTCACCTACTACGAAGTAATCGTGAAGCTATATGTGCCCTGGATGTCTATAGTTTTCAGCCAACCAGCAACCCCATCCTAACGTTGACCACTAACCTACTACGTAGTAATCGTGAAACTATATGTGTCCTGGATGTCTATAGTTTTTGAGCCAACCAGCAACCTTATACTAATGGTGAGCACTAACCTACTACGAAGTTATCGTTAAGCTATACAGCCCTGAATGTGTATAGTTTTCAGCCAAGTAACAACCTCATCCTAACGGTGGCCACTAACCTACTACGAAGTTATCGTGAAGCTATATTTGCCCTGAATGTCTATAGTTTTCAGCCAATCAAAACCTCATCCTAATGGTGACTACTAACTTTCTACGAAGTTATTATAAAGCTATATGTGCCCTGGATGTCTATAGTTTTCAGCAAATCAACAACCTCATCCTAACGGTGACCACTAACCTACTACAAAGTTATCGTGAAGCAATATGTACCCTGGATGTCTATAGTTTTCAGCCATTCAAAAACCTCATCCTAACGGTGACCACTAACCTACTACGAAATCATCGTGAAGCTATATGTGCCCTGGATGTCTATAGCTTCAGCCACCTAACAACCCCATTCTAACGGTGACCACTAACCTACTACGATGTTAACATGAAGCTATATGTGTCCTGGATGTCTATAGTTTTCAGCCAACCAGCAACCTTATACTAATGGTGAGCACTAACCTACTACGAAGTTATCGTTAAGCTATACAGCCCTTAATGTGTATAGTTTTCAGCCAAGTAACCACCTCATCCTAACGGTGACCACTGACCTACTACGAAGTTATCATAAAGCTATATTTGCCCTGAATGTCTATTGTTTTCAGCCAATAAAAACCTCATCCTAACGGTGACTACTAACTTTCTACGAAGTTATTATAAAGCTATATGTGCTCTGGATGTCTATAGTTTTCAGCCATTCAACAACCTCATCCTAACAGTGACCACTAATCTACTACGAAATCATCGTGAAGATGTATATGCCCTGGATGTCTATAGTTCTCAGCAAACCAACAACCCCATTCTAACGGTGACCACTAACCTACTACGAAGTTATCGTGAAGATGTATGTGCTCTGGATGTCTATAGTTCTCAGCCACCTAACAACCCCATTCTAACGGTGACCACTAACCTACTACGATGTTAACATGAAGCTATATGTGCCCTGGATGTCTATAGTTCTCAGCCAACCAACAACCCCATTCTAACGGTGACCACTAACCTACTACGAAGTTATCGTGAAGATGTATGTGCCCTGGATGTCTATAGTTTTCAGCCACCCAACAACATTATCCTAACTCTGACCACTAACATACTATGAAGTTATCGTGAAGATATATGTGTCCTGAATGTCTATAGTTTTCAACCAACCAACAACCTCATCCTAACAGTGACCACTAACCTACTACGAAGTCATCATGAAGCTAAATGTGCCCTGGATGTCTATAGTTTTCAGCCAACCAACAATCTCATCCAAACGGTGACCACTAACTTACTACGAAGTTATTGTAAAGCTTTATGTGCCCTGTATGTCTATAGATTTCAGCCAACCAACAAACTCATCCTAACGGTGACCACTAACCTACTACGAAGTTATCGTAAAGATATATGTGCCCAGTATGTTTATAGTTTTCAGCCAACCAACAACCTCATCCTAACGGTGACCACTAACCTACTACGAAGTTATCGTGAAGTTATATGTGTCCTGAATGTCTATAGTTTTCAGCTTACCAAACATCTCATCCTAACGGTGACCACTAACATGCTACGAAGCCATCGTGAAGCTATATGTGTCCTTGATGTCTATAGTTTTCAGCCAACCAACAGTCTTATCCTAACAGTGACCACTAACCTACTACGAAGTCATAGTGAAGCTTTATGACTGTGACCTGGATGTCTATAATGTTCAGCCAACCAGCAACCTCATCCTAACGGTGACCACTAACCTACTACGAAGTTATCGTGAAGTTATATGTGTCCTGAATGTCTATAGTTTTCAGCCAACCAAAATCCCATCCTAACGGTGACCACTAACATGCTACGAAGTCATCGTGAAGCTATATGTGTCCTGGATGTCTATAATTTTCAGCCAACCAACAGTCTTATCCTAACGGTGACCACTAACCTACTACGAAGTCATAGTGAAACTATATGTTTCCTGGATGTCTATAGTTTTCAGCCAACCAGCAACCCCATCCTAACGGTGACCACTCACCTATTACGAAGTAATCGTGAAGCTATATGTGCCCTGGATGTCTATAGTTTTCAGCCAACCAGCAACCCCATCCTAACGTTGACCACTAACCTACTACGCAGTAATCGTGAAGCTATATGTGTCCTGGATGTCTATAGTTTTTTAGCCAACCAGCAACCTTATACTAACGGTGAGCACTAACCTACTACGAAGTTATCGTTAAGCTATACAGCCCTGAATGTGTATAGTTTTCAGCCAAGTAACAACCTCATCCTAACGGTGACCACTAACCTACTACGAAGTTATCGTAAAGCTATATTTGCCCTGAATGTCTACAGTTTTCAGCCAATCAAAACCTCATCCTGACGGTGACTACTAACTTTCTTCAAAGTTATTATAAAGCTATATGTGCCCTGGATGTCTATAGTTTTCAGCAAATCAACAACCTCATCCTTACGGTGACCACTAACCTACTACAAAGTTATCGTGAAGCAATATGTACCCTGGATGTCTATAGTTTTCAGCCATTCAAAAACCTCATCCTAACGGTGACCACTAACCTACTACGAAATCATCGTGAAGCTATATGTGCCCTGGATGTCTATAGCTTTCAGCAACCTAACAACCCCATTCTAACGGTGACCACTAACCTACTACGATGTTAACATGAAGCTATATATGTCCTGGATGTCTATAGTTTTCAGCCAACCAGCAACCTTATACTAATGGGGAGCACTAACCTACTACTGAAGTTATCGTTAAGCTATACAGCCCTTAATGTGTATAGTTTTCAGCCAAGTAACCACCTCATCCTAACGGTGACCACTAACCTACTACGAAGTTATCATAAAGCTATATTTGCCCTGAATGTCTATAGTTTTCAGCCAATAAAAACCTCATCCTAACGGTGACTACTAACTTTCTACGAAGTTATTATAAAGCTATATGTGCTCTGGATGTCTATAGTTTTCAGCCATTCAACAACCTCATCCTAACGGTGACCACTAACCTACTACGAAATCATCGTGAAGATGTATATGCCCTGGATGTCTATAGTTCTCAGCCAACCAACAACCCCATTCTAACGGTGACCACTAACCTACTACGAAGTTATCGTGAAGATGTATGTGCCCTGGATGTCTATAGTTCTCAGCCACCTAACAACCCCATTCTAACGGTGACCACTAACCTACTACGATGTTAACATGAAGCTATATGTGCCCTGGATGTCTATAGTTCTCAGCCAACCAACAACCCCATTCTAACGGTGACCACTAACCTACTACGAAGTTATCGTGAAGATGTATGTGCCCTGGATATCTATAGTTCTCAACCACCTAACAACCCCATTCTAACGGTGACCACTAACCTACTACGAAGTTATCGTGAAGATGTATGTGCCCTGGATGTCTATAGTTCTCAGCCACCTAACAACCCCATTCTAACGGTGACCACTAACGTACTACGATGTTAACATGAAGCTATATGTGCCCTGGATGTCTATAGTTCTCAGTCAACCAACAACCCCATTCTAACGGTGACCACTAACCTACTACGAAGTTATCGTGAAGATGTATGTGCCCTGGATGTCTATAGTTTTCAGTCAACCAACAACATTATCCTAACTCTGACCACTAACATACTATGAAGTCATCGTGAAGCTTTATGTGTCCTGAATGTCTATAGTTCTCGGCCACCTAACAACCTCATCCTAACAGTGACCACTAACCTACTACGAAGTCATCATGAAGCTAAATGTGCCCTGGATGTCTATAGTTTTCAGCCACCCAACAATCTCATCCAAACGGTGACCACTTACATACTATGAAGTTATCGTGAAGCTATATGTGTCCTGAATGTCTATAGTTTTCAACCAACCTACAACCTCATCCTAACAGTGGCCACTAACCTACTACGAAGTTATCATGAAGCTAAATGTGCCCTGGATGTCTATAGTTTTCAGCCAACCAACAATCTCATCCAAACGGTGACCACTAACTTACTACGAAGTTATTGTAAAGCTATATGTGCCCTGTATGTCAATAGATATCAACCAACCAAAAAACTCATCCTAACGGTGACCACTAACCTACTACGAAGTTATCGTAAAGATATATGTGTCCTGAATGTCTATAGTTTTCAGCTTACCAAAAATCTCATCCTAACGGTGACCACTAACATGCTACGAAGCCATCGTGAAGCTATATGTGTCCTGGATGTCTATAGTTTTCAGCCAACCAACAGTCTTATCCTAACAGTGACCACTAACCTACTACGAAGTCATAGTGAAGCTATATGACTGTGACCTGGATGTCTATAATTTTCAGCCAACCAGCAACCTCATCCTAACGGTGACCACTAACCTACTACGAAGTTTTCGTGAAGTTATATGTGTCCTGAATGTCTATAGTTTTCAGCCAACCAAAAATCTCATCCTAACGGTGACCACTAACATGCTACGAAGTCATCGTGAAGCTATATGTGTCCTGGATGTCTATAATTTTCAGCCAACCAACAGTCTTATCCTAACGGTGACCACTAACCTACTACGAAGTCATAGTGAAACTATATGTGTCCTGGATGTCTATAGTTTTCAGCCAACCAGCAACCCCATCCTAACGGTGACCACTCACCTACTACGAAATAATCGTGAAGCTATATGTGCCCTGGATGTCTATAGTTTTAAGCCAACCAGCAACCCCATCCTAACGTTGACCACTAACCTACTACGTAGTAATCGTGAAACTATATGTGTCCTGGATGTCTATAGTTTTCAGCCAACCAGCAACCTTATACTAACGGTGAGCACTAACCTACTACGAAGTTATCGTTAAGCTATACAGCCCTGAATGTGTATAGTTTTCAGCCAACCAGCAACCTTATCCTAACAGTGACCACTCAACTACTACGAGGTCATCGTGAAGCTATATGTGCCCTGGACATCTATAGTTTTAAGCCAACCAACATCCTCATCTTAAAGGTGACCACTAACCTGCTACGAAGTCATTATGACGTTATATGTGCCCTGAATGTCTATAGTTTTACGCCAGCCAACATCCTCATCTGAACCACTTACCTGCTACGAAGTCATCGTGAAGCTATATGTGTCCGGAATGTTTACTGTTTAAGCCAACCAACATCCTTATCTTAACGGGAGACACTAACATGCAACGAAGTCATCGTGAGACTATATATGCCCTGGATGTCTATAGTTTATGACAACCAACATCCTCATCCTAACGGGGGACACTTATATGCAACGAAGTCATTGTGAGAATGTTTATGCCCTGGATGTCCATAGTTTATGACAACCAACATCCTCATCCTAACGGGGGACACTTATATGCAACGAAGTCATCGTGAGAATATATATGCCCTGGATGTCTATAGTTTATGACAACCAACATCCTCATCCTAACGGGGGACACTTATATGCAACGAAGTCATCGTGAGAATGTTTATGTCCTGGATGTCCATAGTTTAAGCCAACCAACATCCTCATTCTAACGGTGCCCACTAACCTACTACGAACCTATCATGAAGCTATATAATTATGATCTAGATATCTATAATTTTCAGCCACCCAACATCCTCACACTTATTGTGACCACTAATCTAATAAGAATCTAGGATGTGCCTGTAATTACATAATGTTGCAGTTAAACTATTTGATATCTAACAAGTTCAAAATATTTATAATAAAATACTATGATCCGTTTTGTATATTTAACTTAAGTAATTGCTTTACAAAAATGACAGTTATTTGAAATATATAAATAGAATTTCAATTGATAAAGTACAGCATTGAGTATTACTATATAAATATGAGGATGTGTTTCCTTTGTATGAAACTATATAATTGTGAGTTTTTTGTATATTTTCTTTGTATAATATTGTAATAATAATATATATTTGATCTCGCGGTGATTAACCTGGGGCGGAAGTTGTTGTTGCTTGTGTCTCTGGATAATTACACCTATCGCCAGAACAGCACTTTACGGATATGTCACGTCGTTCAATTTCTCTTCTCCCTATTATTGAAAGTTCAAGTCCCTCGCCATCGCATACCTATGAATAATATTTACCAATTAGTAGGGATACATATAGATATATTTAACTATTATTGTATTTATAAATATATAGGAGAGTATATAGCAGACATCCGTTATGACGCACCACATTTGTATTGACTTGAATGAACTTTACATCAGTTTTTAACACATAACACGTTATATATGGCATCTCCAGTTTAAGTGGTGGAGTAAGACCTCAGAATAAATCTGAGCGGAACCGCCGTTCTTTTGCAAGTTACTGACAAAAGCATTATGATATAAAATACGAGCTACCCTGTTTGAATCAATTAACGATGAGTACAGTTATCATAAACACATTTTAAATAAAATACTAGGTTAAATTCACAAAACAAACTTTTGTCAGACTGTTGAACAAATTTTATAGTGTTAAACTTTCTAAATACTACGAACTTCTCAAATTGAAACGGTTCATTTCCCTATATTGAGGTCGACACCATATACGTCAGTTTGAATTTTAATTATTCACTAAACGCTTCCTTAACGTCAGTATTAGAACTTCCGTATACTGATGTAGATATATGGGTCCAGTTTGATATAATTTGTCAAACAATCGATAATAGGTCATAACTCCTGTAAAGTTGTCCATGTAGGCAAATATAGATTTTAACATGTATTTTATAAGTCATGATACTGTTACACACCAAATATTAATTACAGATTATTGTGTGTGAAAGCGGTTGTCATTTTTCTGATGTCTGGAATTTGACGAAACGTTCAAGTATTTGAGATCGATGTATATTAGAAATATACAGTTTTGTTGTTATTACCTCAACAATAACAATAACATATCCGTCACTGAACTGAGAACACGGTGTAGGTCTTACAAAAAAACAAAACATTTAACAATTGTTTAAAATTCAAAATAATGAGTATTTGCATCGGATAACAAGTATACTAGAAACATATAGTTTTAAGCTTACATTTAACCGTTTAAGATTATCTAAAAAAATAAATGTTGTATATTTGTACGACAAATGTGATCAATTTTGATTTGAAATACATTATTTTTCAAATATTATGTTATCGTGTGTGTACACTTGTTACTTAAACTCCCATAAAGTAAACTGTTATACTCAAAACATAAAATAAAACATTCATTTTACCGCGTAGTTTTAAAAGTTTTTCATTTGTTTTGTCGCTTGGCCAAAATGGCTCCTTTTTCCGAAAAATGTTGAAATCAAGTTTAAAACTACCTTTTTATGACATTTATTATTATATGTAGCAATACATGTATTAGTTTTAATTAAATGATGTGTATAAACTATTTTATTTTGAGTGTTTGTGTATTTCTTGTAAAATCTACACTTTAAGACCAAATTCACGGGTATGTCTCAATATACATTTATCGTAAATACACGCAAGCATTTTGTCAAACTTTTCTTTTCGTAAAAATATCCTTTCAAAAGGTATTGATCAGGAGCCATTATTTTACCGAAATTAAATAGGAAACACCCCATATCACCTGTATAATTTGACAGACGTTGACAAGTATTGAACATTTAGAGCTACTTACTAAATATTAATTAAGTACATCGACCCTTTCAAAAATTATGAATAGGAAACAAACTTTCTAACATAGAACGCACGTGCATAAGGACGCACGCACGGGCGCAAGCACGAATAGACGAACGGACAGAGGTAACACTTATTGCATCTTCAGCACTCTTAGAATAGTTGGGTAGAAAATCATTTTAAATTAAAACGATATGTTTGAGAATTAATATACATTTTATGTTGTTATTAGGTCGGCACAAAATACAATCCACATTTAAGGGCCACTTTCTTAAACTAGTGCAATTCAAACAGACTATTTAATTACATGTAAAATTACATTTTATTAGATGTAAAATGAAAATTCAAAGATATTTCTTCAGATTGTAAAAGAAAATCATAGTAAAAGAGATCGACAAGTAATATCTAAGTTAAACATATTTAACAAAGCAAGGTAGTCCTTAGTAATGAGAGTACTTCAGGTCTCACTACACAGTTGAATTTTGTTTTTTTGCTCTATACATAATAAGGTCTATGATTTCAACAATAAAGAAACATTAAACATAGATTTTTAAAGTATAATTTATTTTTTTAAAACATAAATGTATACCCACATAAAATGCACAATAATCGGTAGGTTGATCAGCTTTTTTTAAAGACAGTACGGTGACAACCAAAGATTTTTTTTAAAATAAAAGGTCATCAAATGCTCCTAAATTATCTGTTAAAATCCTATCAACATTCATTTTTTAACACCAGTGATGTTTTATTGCAATATATGCTATGTCAGGTTTTGCTCTACACATCTTCAGCACGAAGTCACAATCCTTATGAACCATTTTGAAAACATTTCAATTCAAATTACACTACGACTTTTTTTAAGCACAAGAATCATGTTACCGTGGCAAGAAAGGGACACAACTGTGTAGTGAGACGTTATATAGGTATGTGATGTATATCTATTGTATTATTACCGACTTCGTTGCGCATTTCATTTCGTATTCATTATGGCCATCGACAGTCGACTTCAACTCCTTAAGCATGCACATCTGGAGAACACAATATACGTGACAAACACAGTAAGCTTTATATTATAGGTTACTGGACATGTATGGATAAATATTAGTTGGGATAAGATGTTTTGGCGGAGAAATACAAGCCTGCAAGTCAGAATCACATTGCTTATTATTACTTTTCTGTTAGCATAAAAATCATAATGTGTTTCAATTAATTCGAAATATTTTACTCTCGCTTTATCAAATTGCTTAAATGATTAAATCGCAGTATTTCAACGATTCAGTTCTCTCTGCATGTACAAATGAACACCAACAACCTATAATATTTCCTAAACTATGAACATTTAGGTTCATTCATAGATACTCAATAACACAAAAATACCAAAATATACACCCAGTATATAGTCAAGTAGGTTTCTTAAAATACATTTATAAATGTTAGTTTGAACGTGCATGACAACAATTGAAAAGGTAAATTTTCTATTTTGTTCACATTCTTATGCGTGGGCAAAGAAACGTACTTTGAGGCCTCATGTTCATACAGAATTCGCACATGCATCGCATATGCAGGGAGATAATAAATATATTGAGGACCTTAAAAATGAAAATGAATATCGACTTAATTTTCATATCTTTAAATTTCCAGTTGTTGGACTAATTCCATTGATGACTCTTTAATTAGACTGTAAAACACTCCATCATGTTAATTAATGAGATGAATTATTCGTAATTTCGAATTTAAAGAACATGAATGAGAATGTTTGATAAACCTCTCCTTTCTGACAGACGGTTGTGTCGTTGCACAGGTGGAAGTCGAGCACGGTGGCGTTACAATGATAGCATTCGATTGCTGAAATATTAAAAAAAAGAATTAAGTACACTGCATTATCGAAAATTACCAGTGTAAGTGCGGGGGTGGGAAGAAAGAAAAGTGGGTAAGTATTTTATTTAAAATTGTATACACAACTTCATGTTGACTAGAGCGATTCCGAAGAACTGTGAACGACTAACTTAAAGTAAACTCTAAACCCGCCTATTTTCCACGTGGACGATACACCAACAGGAGATATTTGAAAAGAAACAATCTGCAAAGACGATTGTCAGGAAGACGGAATAAAAGTTAGAGCCCACAGTTACACATTTTCAGTAAATCACAACAGTGGTGTATTTAAGAAATACCACTTGTTTCAAACAGGGATAAGCATTCAGTAGTAAAACTTCCAATCAGTGTATGTCAAATGCTCTCAATGTTTTATCATCCAACAAAGTATGTATATATATATATATTTCAAACGAAACGTCAAAAGATAAAGAAACGCCAATGTGAATTTTAGAGCCACACCATCAAACTATTGTGATAAATACTTATAGTTAGAGAATATGTATGTAAAGGATTGTGTTAATATGATCATTATATTTGACAAACGCCTCAATGAAATACGTTCACATCTATATTCTAAAACTGTACATACCGCTTACAATATATGATAATATGGCTCCGATATCCACCGGGACTTTTTAAACCTGTCAGTATATCATCTAAAGCT
Organism: Panopea generosa; assembly: GCA_029582155.1. Lineage (NCBI taxonomy): Eukaryota > Metazoa > Mollusca > Bivalvia > Adapedonta > Hiatellidae > Panopea > Panopea generosa. The sequence continues at coordinate 37,166,012 of CM055903.1, forward strand.
CTCAGTTTGTAGGAATGGTATACTGATTTGTAGTTAAAACATATAAAATGCTTATATAACAGTAACACTTTAGTTTTTGAATATATACTTATTAATAGTAAAATATATGATAACAATAAAAACCAAGAGCACAGCAAGCGGGTGCAGACGCTCGTCTGTTTTCCAAATTTATTAAGAAGGACATAGTCAGTGAAGTAAACTTTTTAAACATGATGGTGACAAGTTAAAATATCCTGTATATATAACAGTAACACTTTATATAACAGTAACACTTTAGTTTTTGAATATATACTTACTAATAGTAAAATATATGATAACAATAAAAACCAGGGTTGTTACGCCTGAGATGATTCCATACAGAAAACGGCAACACATAAAACTGGAGGGAAATGTTATTTACTAATTTAATTATTGCCAACCATATTGAAAACAGGAAATAAAACAAGCCAATAGAAATACATTATATTTTTTTCATTTCAAAAACGACAAACCAAAACAAGATACTATTAGTGTAGTGATAGTTTAACATAATATTTATACTTCCTTAAATTCAAAATACTTCTTCAGGTGTCAAATGTGGTCTTAAAATGTTTTAACTTTTTAAAATTGACTCCAGAATCAACAAAAACGTGTGATTGTGACTATTCGTAATCGAGACAGATTAGTGTCAGATCAAAGTTGAATGTTATTGTGATAATTCATGAGATAAAAATACAGTCAACACTTTCTTAAGCACCAAGCCATTGGAATAAATGACAGGTTGTTGCTTAATACAGGTTTATTTGCTCTGAAAGCATATGAATGGAAAAATTGAAAACATGGCTGCTTAAGATAAGTGGCTGCTCAACTTGCACCGGTTTGGCTGTATAATCAAGCACAAATAGACATTGTGTGAATATAAATTATTTTAAACGTTTTGAATATTAATTGTGTTTACAGTATCTCAGTTTTAATTTAAGTTATAGTGTTTAATGGTTTATTGAAAGCCAAGGAGAAGACTTTAAAAAAAATATCAAAGATACCGCGGTTCATTTTATATTTTTCTGGTAAAATTTAACTTTATTTGAGAATCAGTAAACACAAAAAAAACACCTATTTCTTAAATTTTATAAAACATTTGTTTTCAGTTATTGGATTGGTTGAATATTAGTGTAAAATATTTCTCATTTGCATATATTTCATGAAAAATTAAACAGATTCACATACAAACTAAAATATTATGTCAATTATGTATATAAATATACAGAAAGAATAAGTAACAAACTTATATGTGAATTCAAGAGAGACAGGTGTGTAGTGTAAGGATTTTTTTGTTGTTGATTTTTTTAAAAATCAAATATTAAAAAATAATAAAATGAAACAACAATTATTTTGAAAGAAACATATTTAAGAGTGTACATGTGTAAACACTATTTCCAAGCAGATATTTATAGTTTAACATAGTCCCTTATAATTATAATGATTCCAATTGTGACACAAAAAATATAGGCTATACTATTGATGTAAACAGTAGTAAAGATCTTATATTATTGCAAAATTTGCTTTCACAAATAAGATAAACTCTTGTTAGAGTACACATGTGTTCTATGACCAGATGTAAAATTGTTATATAAACACTTTCCTTTTCTTTTAATGAAAAATAAAACAGAAGTTGGATTATTATAAGACAATATATATTATATTGCCATAATAATATTTCCTCTGTGCAATTGCCAAATTTCGTATTTATATTGAATACGATTATGTAGATACATCGCTAGACAAATACATGATATGGCAACCAGGAGCAGTTCTAGACGAATACATGATATGGCAACCAGGAACAGTTCTAGATAAATACATGATATGGCAACCAGGAGCAGTTCTAGACAAATACATGATATGGCAACCAGGAGCAGTTCTAGACTAATACATGATATGGCAACCAGGATCAGTTCTAGACAAATACATGATATGGCAACCAGGTGCAGTTCTAGACAAATACATGTGTCGACCAGAAGCAGTTCTAGACTAATACATGATATGGCAACCAGGATCAGTTCTAGACAAATACATGATATGGCAACCAGGTGCAGTTCTAGACAAATACATATGTCGACCAGAAGCAGTTCTAGACTAATACATGATATGGCAACCAGGACCAGTTCTAGACAAATACATGATATGGCAACCAGGAGCAGTTCTAGACAAATACATGATATGACAACCAGGAGCAGTTCTAGACAAATACATGATATGGCAACCAGGAGCAGTTCTAGACTAATACATGATATGGCAACCAGGAGCAGTTCTAGACAAATACATGATATGGCAACCAGGAGCAGTTCTTTGACGCCAACGATGTCAGTTGTTTTCATGAATTTTAACTGGTCAAATCACATCTTGTCAAAGTACCCATTGGACTCCACGGACGCATTTCAAACATGTATTTTCATCCATTTATCATACACATCTTTATATCACTCTTCCTTGAATTACGCAATGATGCAATAAGTTTTAAATATATTTGCAAACACCTCGTAGACACGGACAAAGACGCAGAATGCTTGCAGTTAATAAAACGAGGCATACTCACGGCATTGGCCACAATATCTTGGACAGGTGAGCGTGGATATTGTCTGATCAGTACATAAATCTGGACGCTGGATTTCCATTAGTTTACATGCTGCTTGGTCAATGTCGTCACATTGCTGTGAGTTAACAATTGACACTCCGATACCTACAACATAGATAGGTTGTACATCTTAAACACGGACTGTCAACAGTTGGCACACCGATATTAACAACATAAATAAATGGTACATCTCAAGCAATTATTTTTAACATTTGACACTCCGATACATGGAACATTAATAAGTGGTGCATCTCAAACAATGACTGTCAACAGTTGACGCTCCGATATCTACAACACTAATAAGTGGTATATCTCAATCACTTATCAACAACAGTTGGAACTCCGATATCCACAACATAAATAGGGGTGCATCTCAAACACTGATTGTCAACAGTTGGCACTCCGATATCTACAACATAAATAAGTGGTTCATCTCGAACACGGATTGTCAACAGTTGACACCCCGATATCTACAACATAAATAAATGGTACATCTCAATTACTTATTGTCAACAGTTGGCACTCTGATATCTACAACATAAATAAGTGGTGCATCTCAAACACTTACAGTCAACAGTTGGCACTCCGATGTCAACAACATAAATAAGTGGTGCATTTCGAACACTGATTGTCAACAGTTGGCACTCCGATATCTACAACATGAATAAGTGGTACATCTCAAACTCTGATTGTCAACAGTTGTCATTCCGATACCTGTAGCATAAATAAGTGGTGCATCTCAAACACTGATTGTCAACAGTTGACACTCCGATACATGGAACATAAATAAGTGGTGCATCTCAAACACTGATTGTCAACAGTTGGCACTCCAATGTCTACAACATAAATAAGTTGTACATCTCAAACACTGATGGTCAACAGCTGACACTCCGATACGTGGACCATAGATAAGTGGTGCATCTCAAACACTGATTGTCGACAGTTGACACAACGATACATGGAACATAAATAAGTTGTGTATATCAAACACTGATTGTCAACAGTTGGCACTCCAATGTCTACAACATAAATAAGTTGTACATCTCAAACACTGATTGTCAACAGTTGGCATTCCGGTACATTGAACATAAATAAGTGGTACATCTCAAACACTGATTGTCAACAGTTGACACTCCGATACATGGAACATAAATAAGTGGTGCATCTTAAACACTGCTTGTCAACAGTTGACACTCCGAAACATCGACTATAAATAAGTGGTTCATCTTAAACAACGATTGTCTACTATTAATAACAAAATTCAGATTAAAAGAATCCAACCCTTTTTCATGTTGAAATAAAACATGTTTAAATTAAACTTAAACAATAAGACGAATCTCGCCGTCGTTAACAGAGGTAAAGCCATACGATTCGTATATAAAACCTTGGGTATTGTACAAGATTTGCGAAGAATTCCCTATATCTAATGTTAATGTAGTTTATTAGATTGGTTAGATAAGCAAAACAATCTGCTGAAGTTCACAACAAAAACCTCCATCGACACAACTCGTAGTTAATCTTGAATGATGTTTATTGAATGACACTAGAGAGAAAGCAGTTTAAAATCAAAGACAGTCGTGAGAAAATGGCATTGGGAGTGTAAACTTTTTAATTTGGAATAATTCAAAGTTCAACTGACACAAGATAATAATTGCAGCAGTATTTTAACAACTTTTCCTGCCAAATATCTTCAATGTTCAACTGTTATCGGCAAGAGTACATACGAACACCCGTATACATTACCTTTTATTCATATTATATGTTTATGTCATGGTGATTCTAATGTTGTGTGTAAATTGTAGAGGAAGCATGTAGCAGATGTTGTTCAATCAGTAGATTAAATTATTAGTACCAATTATATGTATGGATGTCTCCGTTAGGGAGAGCCCTTCTTTATTCGTTTTCGAAATAAAAGGTCATCAGAAACTGTGTCAGTAACACATTTTTTGTTTATTTACATGCGCGTTGAACCAGATGATTTGGTTTATCTTTTAAAAATACAGTTAAGAATTGCAAAGGTCAAATGTGTCAACTTAATGAGATGAGATAAGAAGATGATTTACCTCAGGTGTTCTTGTCATATTAAAGTGACAGGTTGTTTTGTGGGCAAGATAGAGGTGTGTTTAAGGTGGAGTTAGTAATTAAGAAATTGGCCAATGAGAAGATACGACCGAGATAGCAAGGGGTTGTTGAAGAATTTTGGTAATGTGTAGATTAGAGTTAAACAGTAAGTGTATATATGCCGTTAAGTGAGTTGACATGTATGTTTTTGATATGGAGATAGAGACAATTGCAATTGTTGAATATGTGAATAAATTGAGTTAATATCAATCGCCCTAGTTATAGTGTCTGTTATGCTGCAGTCCACGGTGAAATAATAACTCGCAATACGAAACAACTATTAGATAACATCTATTTAACCTGCCGTTAAGTTTTAGTTTGTAGTTCCATACTAAGTTATTATTCCGGGAGACAGTTTTATATTCAATCTGAACGGCGACCTAATGGTATATGCCCCAAGTTTGTACGATTCACACTATCAAAGATCGTGACAATATCTATTTTCGTCTTCCATTTGATTCGACTCCGCTGTACTACAATATAGAAATCGCAGCAAAAGCTTGGGATCGAGAAAGGAGTATTGCTGATAAAGATGAACTCTAGTAAGTGCACTATCAAAATGATTTGATGAGACCATAAATGGCAGACACAATCAATAATGCTTTATTTGTCGCATATTTCAACAATTTGCGCCGGTTATAGAGAGATAAGATAGTGAAATATATGTAAATATCTGGGTCATGAACAAGCACTGTATATCTAATAGAAACAGTCCTGGTTAAAAAGGTTTATTTTGTAAAATCAGAAATTTTAAATTTAGAAAGGTTATCTAATGTTATCATATATATATCATGCTTTCAAACTACACTGGCGAGAAAAATAAACGCCTCATTCTAACTTTTTGTACATTAATTTGTTCACCGTAATTCGCAAATTTAATCATTTACGAGAACTGATGATTCTTTAGACAGCATTTCATGGTCGCATTATGCTTCAAATTTGGAATTTCAATAGACTGTTCAGAGCAATTTCACTGACACAATCAGTTGCGCGTGTGGCCGCCTCTACTGGCAACCACAGCAGCAAGACGTCGCCCCATGGAACCGCACCAGTTACGTAGCAGATACCGTGGGATTCTGGACCACTCCTGGTGGAGCGCTGCTGTCAGTTCCTAGACGTTGGCAGGCTGCGGTTGACGTTGACGTTACCGCCATCGAAGACAATCCCAAGCGTATTCAATTGGATTGCAGTCAGGTGAACAAGCCTGCCAAGGCAAGACGTTAATGTTGCGGGTCTGTAAAAAGTTCCTGGTGACACTTGCAACGTGAGGTGGCGCGTTGTCATGCTGGAAGACCAGGCCTTGACGTTGGCGGAACATATGGACAACCACAGGACGTAATATCTGGTTGATGTGACGCCTGGCTGTGAGATTACCTTGGCACACGACGAGTTGGGACTTAAACTTATGGTTGATGACTGCCCAGACCATAACTCCACCCCCACCGTAACGGTTGTGCTGCGGAACGCAATTATTAGCGTAGCGTTCATGACGTCGTCTGTAGACACGGATACGTCCGTCGGCTTTCGACAAGTTGAAGTGTGACTCGACACTAAACACTACGTTCTGCCAACGCTGACCGCGATGGTTGTGGGCCCAAATAAGACGTTGGTGACGTTGGCGTCGCGTAAGAACTAGACCGCGTTGGACTATCGACAAACGTTTCCATGTCTCTGACACGGCGAACGAGACGCAATCTTTTCGAACGAGAGACGTTAAAACGTCTAGCGACGTGTTCTTGCGTTCGCCCACATTCCAGCATGGCCAAAACTTGGGCCGTCTCTTCAAAATTTAGCATCGGCATTATCAGAAACTGGATAATTGTCAGAAAATCTCTGAAAATATTGGTTGAATGTCGACTAACACATGTACCTGTCTAAAATTCACCCGAAAAAAACACATGTTTGACACGCACGGGCTGCACGAGGAAATTATGAGCAGGTACATGAATTTAACAATGAGCTGAATAAAATCGTATGAGTTTCGGTTGGTTGGGTTTGTCAGTTAGAGTACATGTACATTTCTGACACTCCCCCCCCCCCCCCCACCCCCCATTTTGACTATGTAACGAAAATAACGACAATTTTTGATGGGGCGTTTCTCGTCAGTGTATGTTTAATAGTATATATGTTGAAAAGTTTTAACAGGAATACTCATTTGAGGTTTTGTATTAACAAGTGAAATTTACAGTTTCGATTAGTTTGCCAAACACACATACAATAATATTAGAAGATAATACGATCAGAGTGTTGAGCCGTATTAATATATACGAGGTATGTCCCAAAAGTAATAGGGCGACTCTATCATTTTTGTATTTAGGGCGTCACATGCAAACCAATGGTATCAATGGATAGATCGACACATCTTATATTGTCATAAAATATCAATCAACTTTCAGTCATCATTAAGTTCATGCGAGTTTACAAGTACGGGGGACTTTGAAATAAAACGTCATTCAAAAAACAACAGCATTGCCTTTGAAAGCAGACAACTTCCTCAATAGTGTGCCAAATGTTAAGAAATAACAGTGACCATTATTTTAGATCATGTGCGCATGTCATTTTAAAATTCGACGTTATCGATAAACATTAGAATATCGCGCACACTTTTGAAATTGCAAGTGCGAATTTGAATAGTAAAATAAAATGGACGACGTCACCCCTAGAGTAGAAATTTTGAGTGTGGTAAAATTTTGTGTTGGTGTAATATGACAACACAGGATACTCTGAAGTGTATTTCACAACTCTTTAACAGAAGGCTTATTCTGGAGTCTTATCTATTGGTAGTACAAATAGGTTTCCAATGGTGAGACGAAAGTAACTGGCCATCAGCGATCTGGACGACGAAATCTTGACATATGTGTGGTTTTCCTGGGATTCAAGTCAGATCTTCGTGAAAAGCGTTTTCAGTACCTCCGGGCCATGTGCCTGAGTGTACATTCTGTGGTTAGGATCTATGAGACATCGTAGTATCGTGGCATGTACAAGAAGACGATGTAGTACCACAAAAAATGTGTATTGCACAGCGGTTCATACTTTGAAAATTGAATGACTTTCATTTCAATGTCAATTTGACATCGCACAAATAACGTCAAACTCCCCCGTACTGTGTAACATATACATTTTGAATTGTCAAAATTAATGTTAAATGGTGGTGTACGATATCGAAATCGTGCATGCTTATAGTTTTAATGTGGAAAATTATTCATGCCTAGTTTAATTTGGATTGAAACACTAAAAGGCATATTTCTTAATGCGTCCTATTACTTTTGGGACATACCTCGTATATATATATATATATATATATATATATATATATATATATATATATATATATTTGTATGTGTGTGTGTATGTATATTGTATGTTTTCATGTGCCAGGCTCATCCTCAATACATATAGTATATTTATAATTCGTTTTAGTTTTTACTCGTAGTGTTGTTTTTTTTTCTTATTTAAACATTGCGTTATTTTTTTCTTATTTTTTTTATTCAATTAAGGAATGCTTATATATATAATGTACTGAATGTCTGAATTATATGATAAACACGTGAACAAGTCACACATAGTGTTCCAGCACGTGAAACGAAAAAAAGAAAATTGGTTATATGGAGTCGTATTCAACAGCTACCATTGAGTTTGAACATCTACATTTCAACCTTAGATATCTAGTCTACCGTGGCAAATGTAGGTCTCAAAGTATGTTCTCTAAGTATGTTTTTTTTTAAATTCATTCTCTAGTTGAAGTCTAACAATTTTCTTAAGAATGGTAAATGGATGTTAACATGTGTCCAAAATGGTCTAAAAAAAAACTACAATGACGTAAATAACCATTAATTTGACTTTGTATTTATTTTGTAAATATGCAATCTACAGAAGATCACTAACTGACAGAAAGTTGTATTTGGCGCCTCTTCGAAACATCTTGTGCTTTTATTAAATGTTTTCCCTTTTACAATTTTAGTTTTATTTCATTTTTTTATTGTTGAAATAAAATTTGGAATGCTGGCAGTTTACTGCATGTTAACAATGAAAAAAATATACAACATACCATCTATCTTATTATTTTGTAGTTGGCGCATGTTCTGCTTAAATAGAATCATACGCAGTTTTGTTGAAACTTGGTATCGGTACCATACAAAATAGTGTTACTTATTACATTTAAACTTAACAGTATGTTCTACTTACTCAGTAGTCCAACTATAACAAGTGACAACTTCATTTCGACTGAGACCACATTCTAAATTCAGATGAACTGAAGAACTATAGATAAGGAGACGTCCACTAAAGGGGAACTAAGGACATATCGACTTAACAATGTTTTATTTCAGTCCTTAAATTTCAATGTGAAATATAATGAAAGCGTGTCCTGCACTCAAGAGATATCAAAACGCAACACAGAAAAAGAATATCAAAACGCAACACAGGAAAAGATATGAAAACGCAACACAGAAAAAGATATGAAAACGCAATATATTTAGCACGAGTGTGTATATCGACATCCTACAGTAATTAGTGTCCTGTTGATTTGATTGGTTGTTTACTTGAGATGTTACTGAATAATCTAGTGCTGCTGTATTGATATTACTTTTACCAATTCCATGTAAATCCTCTCTAAACCCTGTGTTAGGTTTTTCATATCACTTGAGTGTATTGTTGTTCCTTCCTATGTGTATTTGCAGTGCCCATAACACGGTGTTATACAAAGTACGACATTGACAGATCTTTCTGTAAAGCCAAACGTTCCCTGATTAGATATCAACGACAAAACTCTTAAACCCCAACTTCGGGAATAACTGAAATAAGGATTCTGTATAAAACCGCTGATGTAAATCCTGAAACCATCCATAGTGATTATGCTTGTGCTATTGCAATCTTTTTCAATGTTGCGTTTTGTGTTCGATACTGTATTATACTCATTTTTCGTTTTCGACATTTTCAAGAAATAATATTAAACGATACAAAATAGTTTGCGTACACCTGTAAATAGTTTTGTTCCTGGACTAAGTAAAATGTAAGTCAGCAACTTAAAACTCCATATAAAGACACTCTATCCTATGATGCAGACAATATTGTCTTTCTAATCATAAATGCTCTCGAGGTTGCCGAGGCGACAGTTAAAGTGGCCATAACTGTATTCCATAAACACACGGTTATGCTACACACGTGTGCACATTTAATCAATGCATACACCTGTGAAGATACAATCTGTAAACTTTAATATATTGTCGGTGACAAATAAAATGCAAATAACATTTAGTTAAATTATAGCTGCAGACCGACATTAGCATTAAACCATTATATCACATTATACTATAAAATTATTTCAATACAGCGTTATGCAAAATAGTGTAAAGAGAAAAAATATCGTAAATGTCTATGTTCCATTAAAGTTTTTGATATTTAAATTGTGTATGTTGTCATAGTAGTAATAGTTGTTGTTGTCGTTGTCGTTGTCGTTGTTAGAATTTTAAGAGATAATTAGTTCAGAATTACATCAGTCGTAACGTATATAGTACATGGAGATATTTATTTGTGAACAACCAGACATAAATGTACAGACCAAGCTACGAGCGCGCCTAACTACAATGCAAACCATAGACGCAATATCAATGTATCTACCAACCCAAGATAATTGGTGTCAACCGTGACTTATATACTATGATTTTACATGCAACACATACATGAACTGATAGCTCCTTATGAGTAGGATCCAGTCAGGATTCACGACTACTCACATGCTATATAAAGGACAGAATAACTGAGTAGTTTAGTATCCTTCGTATATTACGTCCATAAGAATATAATTATCGTACGTGGGTTTAAGGTTCGGATAGAAAAGTCCGTCCAGATGAAAATGTTTTGGCGAGAACGAAACGCTCCCGTGAATAGTTATCCCAATGGTCAAAATGTTCTATCAAAAGCGAAAAAGCCATGCATTATTATTTTTCGAGCGTACCAAACATATTGAATACTTAGTTTAACTTTATTAACCATTATAGATTTTACAACAATCGCTTTAAAGACGTTTAGCTATATGAATTACGTCATATATTTTATACGACATCTATATATTAGATCTATACTTTCAACTTTTTTTTGTGCAAAAAAATAGAGTTGATACACCCAAAAATCAATGCAGTGTGCGCTCATGCGTGTAGATCCACATTAATAGTATTAGACTAAGCATTCACCAATGTCTATCTGATAATTAATTGTGACAATTTGCTAATTATTACATTACTGATGTTATCGAAGGCATACCAACACAGCAATAGGTCACATATTTAATATATTTACCAAATGTATTATGATTTAAAAGAAAATTAATAAATTATGCACTACAAATCACCATTAACAATAATTGAACTGGGTTTTACGGCACACCAACTCTCACACTATAGACCATTCGTCGTCATACAGGACTGGCCATTTTGGCTTCACATGTCATATACATCGAGATAAAAAATATGAGATTTGGAACCAAGATTTTTAAAGAGATGCAGTTCATTCAAACCCTACCAGTCGACTTTAATTTAAACAATGTTTTATTCACAACATATAGGGTAGTCATACATTAAATGAACATATTAAAAAACAAGCTTACGTTATAGTTTATATGTAAATGTTCTTTACACTGATATTCGGGCAGTGGATCATGTTCTATTCCTTTAAAGGCAGCCCGGATCCACACAGGGCATTAAACTTAACAGAAGCATTGCTAAATGTGTATTATGTAGTAGCAGTATGTCATGAATAGAACATCATTTACAAGGTTCCATTGCATCTCCCATTACATATTACATTGATATTTACTGTTTAAATGTTTATCAAAAACTAGGGAAATTCTCCTGTGCCAAGAAGAATACCGTTACTTAAGATGTGCAAAGCTATTGATTTCAATGTTCGATCCCTGAACAAACATATTTGCTATACCATTAAGGCGGTCTTTTATACGTGTAGGTCTCGACCACGCCTTCAGTCTGCATATTGCACTGAAGATTCTTTCACAGGATCAAGAACCAACTGGATACTGTTCATGATATACAGTCAAACCTGTGTAAGCGGTCACCTCTATTAAGCAGCCACTTGTCTTCAACAGCAACTTTTGTTATTTCCCATTTTTATGCTTTTATAGCAAATTAACCTGTATTAAGCAAGAACCTATCTTAAAAGGACACTTTTGCCCCTTCCCTTGACTGACTGCTAAAGACAGGTTTGACTGTATCAACTAAAGACACTGCATTTTACCAACGATACAGTTCTTGGTCGAAGTTACTTGCCATAGGCATTTCTTGAGAGAAAAACATCTTTGATGGACTTTCAAGTTCTGGTGCTTGCCTACTTATGTTACCTGGTAGTAATAAACACCAGTTTATAACATCAAGTAATTCGGGTAATCTTTGATTAATTCGTTGTAAAATATTATCCAAATACGAGGAAACGTAATTTATTTGTGAGAAGTCAGTACCAGCATTTGCACGATGTTTTTGTTTTCCCGTAGTTTGTGGTTTACATTGGAGCATGTCCAGTGAGGATGCAATACTGGTATAAGAAACCCATGTGCTTTCAGAACAAAGCGTTTCTAAAGTATTGACTAAATTTCTTGCTTCAGTGTGGGTCTGTAGCAAATCGCAATATATTAAGCTTACAGACAATGGTCTTAATGTAGCCCAGAATATGTTGGGTAAAAAAAAGCAGCAATCATACAATCACAATTTTTCATCCCCAGCAAAAAAACGAGACATCGTATGTTGCCTGACCAGTATTATAATGTATTTAGTTTTATAAATATAGTGCCTCAGTTGTTTTTTTCGTACGGCCTCCCTGAGCCCACGAGCAGCTACGGACCTGGGGTTACAATGTGTCTTTCGTATTTTCATTGCTCCACCCAGATACCTGAGTGAATATATGTTAGAATCTTACAAACTTAAATAACTATATATACAGGACTTGTATATAAGAAAGTGTGTGCGCAATCATTTATTCATTAATTCATAATCAAAATGTAAACTCCATTTTATTTCGTTGCGCCTCGTTTGTTCTCAATATACTAAGCAGATAAAATTTCAGTCTGCTTCAAGGCGAGCAAATACCGTATATAGTTTCGCATGTACACCGGTTACGGTGTGCATTTACAATTATATATAAAACATTTCACTTTGACTAAGTATGGTATCCCGTTGGGGCCATATTCATAAATCTAAGTATAGTCGAAACAACGAAACTCCGATAGTGACAAGTTGAACTAACGAACACACGAAACTTCAATGCTGCAACTACAACAAAGCATGGATGGTGAAAATTTGGGGAAAAAAATATATGCAAAATAGCACTATTGAAATCAGGATATGCTTTCATGAGATAGTCTCATAATGGCGGTGATAAATATTCATTGTTTCATCTGATCTAAAATTCATTTTCAACACGTTAATGCTCATTTTGTGATTTGCATGACGTTATTAATGTATTGGAATATTTGAAAATATTGAAATGTTTGATTTGTGAATTTAGAAAAAAATATAAATGATTTGCTTTGGAATTGGGCTATGAATACGTCTTTCTATCAATGACCCGTTCTTAAAAAATGAATTTTTCATTTACTGTCGAAATAAGAAGACATATGCATTTATATACTGCATGGGGTTTACGCCGTTTTAAAAATATTACAGGATGTACAAAACGTCCAGTCGTATTGGCAGAGAAAGGACCCAAAATGACATCCTGTATATTAGTCTATTCCAGAACCTGATATCTCCCGAATCAGATACATTAACCACCAATGAAAAAGCAGGGAATTCTATGCTTGTCCCACAATTCATAGCAATTGAACGTTTACTACACTGTGACGTCATTCAAACTTTCAGTTGAAGTAATTGACCAATCAACGTGCTCAGATGTGGCTTTCCCAACATTGTTTTTTAATAAACCCAATCGGGAGAGCTGGGTCCATTCTACAGACTATCATGTATATACAATATGTATCAGAACTTGAAATATTTAACAGGTTTGTTGAGCCAATAGAAAGTTTCGCAAAGTCATGAATTAATTAAACAATCGTTTTATTGTATTATGTATGAATCATAATTATTATATAATATTTCATTATGTGATAGCTACGCCTTTCTACCAGAATGTCAAAATAATGTGTTTTTTTCAATAGTCTAAGAAAACACTGCGCTAGTAAATAAATACATATTTTTTATTTCTTGGTTATTTATTAATTACAATTTACAAAATCAATGTATTCACTTAATAAAAGTTCATGAGTGCAGTTTCATCACACATACAAAAAGACGCAGTCTTCGTTTTTTTATGTCGTTTTATGTTTCTTTCTAATGCATTACTTGTCGACAAAATAATCACGCCCCATTACATGTCTCACATACCATTCTATGGAAAGGGTAGAAATTATGTGGAATTTTCTGTAACACCTAACCTGCTTAGATGTCGATTTACTTTCTTGTTCCTGGAGCAACTCTATCGTCTCTGGAAGAAGGTCAACATTTAGATCTACTGGCAGCTATGACATTCTTTGTAAAATGGAATGTTTTATTTTGAAAACTCTGAGCGATTTTATTGGCTGGTAAAGTATGACAACTTTTAAATAAATGGCTATAGCAAAGAAGTAACGAATAAAACAAAAACAAAAAACATATAAATTCCCGTAACACAAGGTGAGCTACAATGACGTAATCAGTCGCCATGTTCTATTTCTACGCCTTTTCACGATTCAATAAACTGAAGTAGATTTAATGATACAAAAATATAGACGATGTATATTTTAATAATTATAATAGTAAGGCTTATTGGAGATTAATATATTCAAATGGTTATGTGTTATAGGTGTGAACAACTGGCATCATACACGTTATGAAAATATGAATGAGCTCATAAAAATACGTTGTTGAGAGGTTGGGGGTGGGGTAAGTGGGCACTATAAAACGTAACATTCGAAATTTGGCCGAATGTTTCATTTAATGAAAAAAAACAATTTTTAAAAAATCAGGATGGGTGGGTGATCTGTTAAGAGATTAGTGTGTGGTTAGTGGGCACTATAGAAGGTAACAAATTTAAAAATTGGGCAATTAGTATTTTATTTAATTCAAAACAAACATTTAATAAAAAATCGCGAGATGGGTTGAGGTGTTATTGTTTGGTAAGTGGGCACTATAGAAGGTAGCAAATTAATAATTGGACAATCAGTATTTTATTTAATTCGAATCAAAATTCTAATAAAATATCAAGAGGGGAGATAAGTGGTAATGAAGTTGAAATATAACAGCTTATTTAATTTAATTCAAAACAAAAAATAACAAAGAATAACATTGGGGAAGAGGATGGATAGGGACATAAAGTGGAATAAATTGGGCAGAGTATTTCATTTTAATTGAAACAACAAATATCGGGGGCGGTAATTAAATTGAAATGGGATAGAGTATTAAAATAAAATAAACTTTAAAAAAGAGTAAAGTTAACTATTATATGTGTTCCATGCCATAATATATCATTCTTGAAACATTTACAACTGTCATAAATATCCAATAACAGTTTTGGGCTCCAATGGGAATGGAATAATAAACCCAAAAAGTGTAATCAACAAAGAAATAGAGTCAGCATTTGGTTGAAAACTAATATAAGACGTAAGAAAATAAGAATCAGAGCGCAAAAAGAAAGTAATGTCTATATATACAACTTGTACCTAAATTTTAACATAAAGTTATAAACCTAATTTCTCCTTTTTAATCCGATATTCCCCATTGAACTTAAATGTAGCAGCGCTTTAAAAATACAAAAAAATCGAAATATAAGAAAAAAAATTTTTGCCAAGTAACATTCACATAACTACGTATGCATGTAGTAAATCACAAATTTCACCAAAACTTTAACACAGAGTTTAAAGACAAAATATGATATTTCTACCTTGCAATATGACCATGACCTTCCAATTATCTCAAAGTTATGTTTCAGAGTATGCGTATATACACTTATACCAAGTTTCAGGCATATAACAGCGAGCTATGCACACTTATACTAAGTTACATGCATATAACAGCAAGCTATGCACACTTATACCAAGTAACATGCATATAACAGCAAGCTATGCACACTTTTACCAAGTTACATGCATATAACAGCAAGCTATGCACATTAATACCGAGTTACATGCATATAACAGCAAGCTATGCACACTTTTATCAAGTTACATGCATAAAACAGCAAGCTATGCACATTTATACCAAGTTACATGCATATAACAGCAAGCTATGCACACTTTATACCAAGTTGCATGCATATAACAGCAAGCTATGCACACTTTATACCAAGTTACATGCATATAACAGCAATCTATGCACACTTTACCAAGTTACATGCATATAACAGCAAGCTATGCACACTTTTACCAAGTTACATGCATATAACAGCAAGCTATGCACACTTATACCAAGTTACATGCATATAACAGCAAGCTATTCACACTTATACCAAGTTACATGCATATAACAGCAAGCTATGCACATTTTTACCAAGTTACATGCATATAACAGCAAGCTATGCACACGTATACCAAGTTACATGCATATAACAGCAAGCTATGCACACTTGTACCAAGTTTCATACATATAACAGCAATCTATACACACTTGTACCAAGTTACATGCATATAACAGCAATCTATGCACACTTATACCAGCAAGCTATGCACACTTATACCAAGTTACATGCATATACCATCAAGCTATGCACACTTATACCAAGTTACATGCATATAACAGCAAGCTATGCACACTTATACCAAGTTACATGCATATAACAGCAAGCTATGCACAATTATACCAAGTTACATGCATATAACAGCAAGCTATGTACACATATACCAAGTTACATGCGTATAACAGCAAGCTATTCACACTTACACCAAGTTACATGCATATAACAGCAAGCTATGAACACTTATGAACAAGTTGCACCAAAACTTTAACGCAGGTAGGGCATAGGTCTCTACAATGACGCCGACTCCGGGGCGAACACAAAAACTTCCACATTCATAGAATAATCGAGTTAAAAAAGTTATTATAAAATAGAAACTACACTGTTTGTAATCGCAAAAATTGTTCATCCATTATTCTTGACTTATAATCAGTGGAGCTCTCATGCTCCTTAAAAATTTCGCCACTCGTGGGTTCGCCACTTGTCACTTCGCCACACGTGATCATGCCCTACGGTAGATTTGAGTAAATATATTAACAAGGTTCCTTTCATTTCGATATAAAAACTAATGAAATTAGATAACTGTTACATTTTTTTGTCATTCATGACTACGAATATGCGAAATTGGTGCTTGTTAAGAAATATATATATAAAAAAAGGTTAAGCATCCAATAAAACAATCAAATCCTTTCTTTTGATACCAAAAGAAAAAATGTTGGTGTGTTCAGGAGGAATTGTATTTGCAAGATACAGAAATCAGCAAATATGGAACCAGAAAATTGCAAATAAAGTTGTGTTTGAAAATGTCTTATAGTTGCCATTTATTCCATTAATTTGAGTATAAACCAAAATTTTCAACTTTGAGATTCCAGTTCATTGCAAACATTTATGGTTGTACATTAACTAGTTCTTTACTCAATATTCAAGTTGAAAGTATCTTTAGATATAAAAAATTATGAAGTTACAGGGGTTTTTTTCTATCAAAAAATCTATGTTCCAGGTGTTTGCAATCATACATACAAACGTAGAGCTATAGAATACACGTTAAATGTATATTGTACAAGTGCACTTTCACACCTATAAATAATACGTTTCCAGTGCTTCGACTCTAGATGTTAGGGCTAATATTGAGTCGGTGTTGTTAGTGACGACAATTTACAATGTACCGATATCATCGGATGACTTTTCCATAAAAGTGTTGAAAGTTTTAATATTAAGTTCATTTTCTGTGATGTTAACGGTGTTGTCTTCAACTGTAGCTATGAGAGTAATTACAACCGAATCAGTGTTTGCAAGATTATCCTCGTTTACTTTAACACGACTTGTTAGAGAAGTAACATTTACACCAATTTCTGTAGAAACAGTTTCGAGTGATTCAACTTTAGTTTCGAAATTTGTAACCATCGGCTCAGTTTTTGAAATGCTGGCTTTGTGGTCATCAACTGTAGATTCGAGAGTAGTTACAGCCGACTTAGTAATTGCAAGATTATCCTCGTTTACTTTAACACGACTTGTTAGAGAAGCAACATTTACACCAATTTCTGTAGAAACAGTTTCGAGTGATTCAACTTTAGTTTCGAGATTTGTAACCATCAACTCTATTTTTGAAATGCTGGCTTTGTGGTCATCAACTGTAGATTCGAGAGTAGTTACAGCCGACTTAGTAATTGCAAGATTATCCTCGTTTACTTTAACATGACTTGTTAGAGAAGCAATATTTACACCAATTTCTGTATTAACAGTTTAAAGTGATTCAACTTTAGTTTCGAGATTTGTAACCATCGGCTCTATTTTTGAAATGTTGGCTTTGTGGTCATCAACTGTAGATTCGAGAGTAGTTACAGCCGACTTAATAATTGCAAGATTATCCTCGTTTCCTTTAACATCTTTTTCTAGTAATATCGCCTTGTCTTCAATCGTTGTGATAGAGTTGGTATGTGTTTTGACTTCAGAGTCCAGTTCTGCGAAAATGCTTTCGATTTCCAAATTTCTGGTTTCGAGTTTGTCGATTTTTGCTTCAAGTTCTATGTTTCTGCTTTCTAGTGAAGACATTTTCGTTTCTAAACTGTTGGTAATTTCGTTGTAAGTGACTACCAGTGAGCGCATCGACTCCAGCTGAATTGCAACAGCCTTTAGGGAGACAGTATCACAAATGTCATTTTGCACCTTACATGAACCTAATAGCAATAGGTTTAATAAAATCAAAATCATTTTTCTATATTTCAAATTATTGAACATATTTAAAAGCAAATTATAAAATCAAAATTCTAATATTGTTTTATTATTCTATTTTACAGTAGCACAATTAAAGAGCAAGATTGTAGCGTTAACTAAATATCGCACACGCGTTTATAATATAGCAGATGGTTGTGTCGAAATGCTGTCTGAACGTCGTTTATTGCGGGCCGCCTAAAGGCGGGCCGCATTATTTTATACGGGGTTAAAAAGTTCCTCTGGGGGATTTGGCAGACTGCTTTACATTGGTTCACATTTTATACTGAAAGTACATGATATTGAAGACTGAAATAAAATAAGATCAGACACAGTCTATTTTTTTGCTAGACTGCTTTAATACTTATTACGAAGGTAGTTTCGTATCTTTTTGTATGTAAAATTTTAGACGCAGTCTAATTATTTTATTCGTACACTAACCAGTTCGTACACCTTAGGCGATTTTTAAAACCTTCGATTCTTCAGTATTTCCTAATAATTTATTTCCGGATTAGTTTTACATGTTGTAAATACTTTATTTCAACAATTTATCAGCATTTCATCTTTGTTCTAAATTTCCTCGTAGTATACTTCTGTATGGATGAAAAAGGTGTGTGTGTGTGTGTGTGTGTGTGTGTGTGTGTGTGTGTGTGTGTGTGTGTGTTTTTATCTCTTTACATTCTAATAAAGTCATTGTGTGTGATTATCTTACTGGACAGTTCAATTTTAAATTTTTTGATCCATTGTGACTATGCTAGAATATACATGTGATACCTGTTGGAGAACTTATTCCAATAAAAGAAATATGACTCGACACAAAAAGGAGAGACATTGAACATTGGAACTACTCTGAGAATGGTTGAATGGTTGAGAAGTCTAAATTCAGCAGAAGAAGTTATTTAGCAAAACACCTAATTCTGACACATGGATATCTATCGGATAAAGCCAGAAAGACTGCTTTAAATGCAAAGAGAGGAGGCCAGTGTCAAGAAAGGTATTATAAAGATATAAGTGAAGATGACTCTATATTAGATTTGCTGGCTGAAATGGACGCACTGACAAAACAACAGGATTATATACAGTGTAAATCATTCCAATACGGATTTATTTAATGCTAAATATAATGATCTTAACGACGATGACACCAGTTACGACCTGGCGGCTGTGAACAACGATACTAGTGATGATTGTAACGATATGAATGATGACGTCAGCAACGACGTGACGGCTGTAAACAATGATGATAGTGATGATTGTAACGCTTTTAATGATGACATTGGTAACGATGTGACGATTGTAAACGATGATGATAGTGATGTTTGTAACGCTATGAATGATGTCACCAGTACGATGCGACGGCTGTAAACGATGATGATAGTGATGATTGTAACGCTATGCATGATGACACCAGTACCGATGTGACGGCTGAAAACGATGGTGCTGGTGATGATTGTAACGCTATGCATGATGACACCAGTAACGATGTGACGGCTGTAAACGATGATGATAGTGATAATTGAAACGCTATGTATGATGACACCAGTAACGATGTGACGGCTGTAAACGATGGTGCCAGTGATGATTGTAACGCTATGCATGATGACACCAGTAACGATGTGACGGCTGTAAACGATGATGCTTGTGATTATTGTAACGCTATGTATGATGACACCAGTAACGATGTGACGGCTGTAAACGATGATGCTAGTGATGATTGTAACGCTATGCATGATGACACCAGTACCGATGTGACGGCTGTAAACGATGGTGCCAGTGATGATTGTAACGTTATGCATGATGACACCAGTAACGATGTGACAGCTTTAACAATGCTGATACTGATGTTTGTAGCGACATGAATGATGACGCTAGTAACGGCATGGCGGCTATTAACGATGGTGATAGTGATTATTGTAACGCTATGCATGATGACACCAGTAACGATGTGACGGCTGTAAACGATGATGATAGTGATAATTGAAACGCTATGTATGATGACACCAGTAACGATGTGACGGCTGTAAACGATGGTGCCAGTGATGATTGTAACGCTATGCATGGATGACACCAGTAACGATGTGACGGCTGTAAACGATGATGCTTGTGATTATTGTAACGCTATGTATGATGACACCAGTAACGATGTGACGGCTGTAAACGATGATGCTAGTGATGATTGTAACGCTATGCATGATGACACCAGTACCGATGTGACGGCTGTAAACGATGGTGCCAGTGATGATTGTAACGTTATGCATGATGACACCAGTAACGATGTGACAGCTTTAACAATGCTGATACTGATGTTTGTAGCGACATGAATGATGACGCTAGTAACGGCATGGCGGCTATTAACGATGGTGATAGTGATTATTGTAACGCTATGTATGATGACACCAGCAACGATGTGACGGCTGTAAACGATGATGCTAGTGATTATTGTAACGCTATGCATGATGACACCAATAACGATATGACAGCTTTAACGATGATGATACTGATGTTTGTAACGCTATGAATGATGACGCTCGTAACGGCATGGCCGCTATTAACGATGATGATAGTGATGATTCAAACGCTATGAATGATGACACCAGTAACGATGTGACGGCTGTAAACGATTATGCTAGTAATGACTGTAACGCTATGCATGATGACACCAGTAACGATGTGACGGCTGTAAACGATGATGATAGTGATGATTGTAACGACATGAATGATGACGCTAGTAACGGCATGGCGGCTATTAACGATGGTGATAGTGATGATTGTAACGCTATGAATGATGACACCAGTAACGATGTGACGGCTGTAAACGATGATGATAGTGATGATTGTAACACTATGCATGATGACACCAGTAACGATGTGACGGCTATAAGAGATGATGATAGTGATTATTGTAACGACATGAATGATGACACCAGTTACGATGTGACGGCTGTAAATGATTTTGATAGTGATGTTTTTTAACGACATGAATGATGACGCTAGTGACGTCGTGGCGGCTATTTACAATGGTGATAGTGATGTTTTGACTGGTACAAGTGATGACGTCAGTAACTGTAATGACTATGTAAGTGTGGATTTAACGGATGCCAGTGATATAAGTCATTGTGAAATTGATGATGTAATCATTATAGGCGACGATGAACAAGACAACGGATGTAATGACATAGCAATTCCAGAAGTTATAACGTTAATGGTTAGCAGACAAATAAAAACAACCTGCAATGGAATAGAAATTATTGAAAAGGAAGATCGAGATATTGACTATTTTGAATATTGGAACTAAACTATTTATCATCTATTTTTAACGCTTCTTCTTGTGGGGACTGTCGCGAAGCACGCGCTATAATACTTGTATTGAATATACTTAGTTTTTTATTTGTTTTATACTCCGGCGGTGATTGTTGTTGTTTAATATTAAAAAGTTATTGCTCTTCTTAATCAGGCAGAGATTATGTCTTTAATTCTGACTCCGTCGGCGTTTATATTATTTCGTGATCAATCATATTTCATGAGTTTCATGATTGAAACCATATTACTATGCTTTATATGTTGGTATAAATAGAAGAATTTGATATTAAAAAATATAGTTAAAAGGATTAAAATGATGAAGTGTTCTGACGTTATTAATTTGAAATAGTGGAACGAACAAAAAAAAAGGATCTCCGCGACAAGTGTTCACTCGAGTCCAAGCGTTTTTGGTGATGTCTTCATTGTGTTTGTGCCGTGTGGCATTGCTAGAGAGAGTGATTCCAAGGTGTTTGTGAGTGTCGACTTCCTGTATTTGAATAGTGTTCATGAATATTGGCGGGTGCTGGAGTTTGACGTGTTTGCGAGAAGTAGTAAAGATTCCGTTTTAGACGGGTTGAAATTTACTAGCCAGGTTGAAGCCCAGTTATTGCTCTTTTGTAGGTCAGCATTTAGACGGAGAGCAGCATGTTGAGGGTTATCGACAATGACATAGAGGCTTGTGTCGTCAGCATAGAGGCAAATCGCAGAGCCAATTTCAGAAACAATATCGTTGATGTAAAGGTCCTGTCACACACTACCGATGTACCTCGACGGGACTAAACCGGAGCAAAAAAATTAATAACGGCGAAAAATTCGGCGGAGTTCCGGCGAGAAAGCCGCCAATCCATTACAGGGCGCTACCGGTGCTCTACCGACATTAACGAAGCCATATCGGAGTACTGCCGTTGTACTGTCGTTGTAGTCCCATTGCTCACTCCGACAGCGCAACGGCGGAAATTTATTAGCATGTTCAAATATTTCTACCTCCGCCTGCCGTTGCAGAATTTTTCGCCAATGTTCTGATGATGTCCTGACGATATACTACCGCTCTTTAGCGATATTATACCCTTGCACTGCCGTACTAGTACCGATCCCCGAAAATCCCAAATTTGTGCTGCGGTATAGCTCCTGCGATCCCATTCGGCTAGATGTGACAGGCCTTTAAACAAGAGCAATAATGGACCAAGAATTGAGCCTTGAGGAACACCAGCCGGTGCTGGAACCGTGTCAGATGAGGATCCGGAAAGGATTGCACATTGTGTAATGCCAGCTAAATAATCCTTGAACCAAAGAAGAAGAGAAGCAAAGATACCACTGCGTTCAAGTTTGAATAAAAATCCTCTATGTCACACGCGGTCGAAAGCTTTAGATATATCACAAAAGACAGCTCGAACCTCTTTACCATCATCTAGAGCCTTGCAAAAGGTGTGGTAAATATATGTAAGCTCATTGACAATAGAGTCCATGGGGTCGAAACCAGACTGAAAAGAAGAGATGAAGTCATTGTCATGGAAGAAAGTAAATACATGCTTGTGGATAATTTTTCGAGGACTTTACTGACTGCACTGAGTAGGGAGATTGGCCTGTAGTTGCTTACATCATGAGGATCTTTCTTCTTGTAGATTGTTTCCATTGACGGGGACTTTGGATAGGCGTATGGAGTAGTTGAAGAGATCACAGAGAGGTCGGGATAGTTCGTTTGAAAGTTCTTTTAGGACTATGTTAGTAATGGTATCAGGACCGGTGGCTTTCCCTGGTTTAAAGCCTCATTTAACTTCCGAAATACACATTATTTGATAATAACAAAAATGATTGTAATTAATTGTGTTAATAGTATTACTTAAACCATTCCTGTAGACCCCTTAGTGACTGTTTTTACAAATGGGAAAAAATAAATAACTTCGATCGAAATGTGTATTTCTTAGACGAGCGGACCAAGCTTTTAACTTTTGTTTAACATTTTTGTAATTCCGTAATGACTCGGTTGCTTTCCGACTACCTCCGCCAGTGTTTGGAAGTACACAAATAAATACTGCAGTGGAAGTGGGTGGATAAGACCGTTAGAGGATCGGGTTCATTAACAAAAAGCTATATCTTCACTAATAGTATGTATCGTAATTTGGTTTGTTTTTTTAAAAAAAAAATATATTGATGTCTGCAATAAAACGGTATCGAACGTAATACGCATTATATTATTTGTACGCTCTGAAAAGCAATGAGTACGAAATACTAGTTTTGTCTATTAATTCATGCTCAGGTTCCTCCTTTGCATATGCGCGTGATACTGTCGCAAGCGCTATTACGTCACATTACTTTATCGCAGTCAATATTGAAAGGTACCAACGTGGTTTGTTTAGAACAGTTATTAAAAAAATAATTTTATTTTTAATTTTATATGAAATATTCGTCGCTTACGCGCAGTAAATTATCTCGTAGGTTCCAGTTCATTAATACACTGAGGGGACTAAAAGGGATGTTCTTAAAAACATTCTTACCGCAAGCGGTTACTAAAAAATTAACCACATCCCCTACAGTTCCCTATACTATGTTTCTTGATCATAAATTACCGACCGACGCGTTTCCGAATAAACTTCGTAGCTCCCAGATTTCTGTCGAAGGTGTTTACCGGAAAGAGACGAACATTAATTTGTAAACAAAACCTGTTCTCAATTATGTACTAATAATGTGCTTTATGCTTATTTTTCGTTTGTAATGTATCTCGGTGATCAAATAAACATGTATTCTGTCTATTCTTTAAGAATTTTAAGGGCGTCAGTAACTTCCTTCGGTTGGATGTTGATGTTGGTGAGCTTAGGACCGTCATCGTTGATGGGAAGGTTTGGTAGGCCTTTGTTCATGTCATCTAGGAGTGTTTGTGCTTGAAAGAATGTGTTGATTACGTCTGCTTTTTCTGTGTTTGTTTCGTATGTGTTGTTGTTGTGATAAAGTGTTGGGGTGCTTTTTGTAGAGGAATTAGGATTAATGAATTCTTTTAGAAGTTTCCAGTAGTCGGACGAGTGATGCTGTGATAGATGGTACTTTAGTATGTCAGACATTTTGGTATTATATGCGTGTTTGGCATTACGTACAAGCGAATTTGTTTTGTTGCGAATGGTGTTATATGTATTCCAATAGGTTGAGTTGTTTGTTTTTCGTGCTTTGGTGTATGATCGTCGTCGAATATGGTTTCTGATTGTGTTATGCATCCAAGGTGGGTCATACTGTTACAGTGTTGTAAGGAATGCACTCATCACACAAAGAAAGTAAAGCTGCAGTAAAACTTGAAGAATAAACATCAATATCAGCATCAAAGCAAGATTGCCAATCAAACTCAGATACATTGGTGCGTAACTGATAAAAATTGGCTTCAGAAAATGTCCAGACTTTTCGCTTGAAGATTGTGTGTTGGGGTTAAGGGTATTTGATACAATAAAAAACTGGACGATTGTAGCGAATATTCTGCTCAAGGAAGGTTCATCTACACCATAAATGGTTTGGGGGAGGATACAAGGAATAGGTCAATAATACACTGGGAAGATTCGGTGAAATTGGTTGGGTCTGAAATTAGTTGGGAGAGGCCGAATTGCATACAGATGTTGTCAAATTTCAATAGAGATGCAGGTTTGAGACGGTTGATATCAACAGTCACCACTATGCCTTTAATCTTAGTATCGACAGTTAGGGATATAGATCCTCAATACACTAAAGGACAGCAACATTGGAATTCGGTGGACGGTAGAAAACGCCGAACAGAATTGGTTTATGTCTCACCTTCTAACCACATACATTCAATGTCGTTAACCTCTATGTCTTGCCTTCGGCGAGCAGTGATCTTATCCTTAACATAGACTAGAACACCGCCATATCTGTCAGTCGGACGATCCTTACGGAAGGCTACTTGGTAGCTGGAAAAAGCAAGATCCGATGTAGATGTGTTGTTATTCAACCAGGTTTCCGTGAGCGCCAATACATCAAAAGAGCATAAATCAGCATACAATTGGGGTATCTTTGGGGGCAAAGCTTTGGACATTAAAATGAACAAATGAGAGATGGTTAGAAATAATTAGTTCCGAGAGGCAAACTGATCTGAAAGACGAAATGGATGACGAGCCGGAACTCAAATCGGAAGTACTGGATGAAGCTGGACCGGGATTTTCGTAGACTTCACCGGACAGTATAAGTAAAACGGAAAGCCAAATAATTAAATCGAAACTGTTCATCAGTTTAAACCTTTTTTTACGGAGTTGATAGTGACAAAACAAACCCACTCTCGCTCTGTAAACAGATATATCAATACACATTATGTAATACCAGGGTCATAAGTCAGAGTGAGCGAGTATCCCCCGAGGGACATGTGATCATGCGAGAAGAAAGGAAGTAAGAGTGTATATGATGTGAAGGATTAATACAATAGGACATAAATATACAGTTCTGACGTAACACAGACCATTTTCACTCAGAACTGACCGGTTTCATTCGAGAGTTCAAATACATTAAATTTTCGGTATAATCATTTCGGCTCTTTTCAGTTATAGTGGGGTTCCATTTTCCTTTACATAAATATTCAATATATATTCATTATATGTGTGTATATAAGTACAAGCGCATATAGATTTATACAAACTCGTGTGTACATACATATACACATACATTTATAATAGCAAACTAAAACACACATTCACAGACACCTACGCACGCACGCTCACTACATACATACGCAAACATTCGTATCTTAACACCAGTCCTGATCCTGACTAAACATCTCTTTATAATGATGCACACCATCCATCCAGCATACCCAATTTTATTTATAGTTGGTACCTTATTCTTACAGTATATAAAAAAATATTACAATAATATTATTGTATTGCATAGATTTTGAAACAAAATACGTTTCAAACTTAGTAGTTACTAAGAGTAGGATTGTAAACAGACACTACATCTCCATGAGTATAATTATAGACCCGCCCACTAATGATAACATAGCTTGTGTATGAATGAACAGTTAGAGTTAGTATAAGAAAAGAAGTTAGGGTCTGGCGCTTGAAAAAACATAAACCAAGTTTAGTGCATGTATTATATTCCCCAGTATCAGAGAGAACATAACACTCAGAAGTAAGATGTTGGAAGCGGAATCCAAGTGCAGGTGGTGGGATGCCGAGCCTCCACCCAGTATCAGAGAGAACATTACACTCCTTTGGTGGGGTGCTAAGCCTCTACCAAGTATCAGAGAGAACATTACACTCCGCTGGAGAGGTGCGGAGCCTCCACCCAGTATCAGAGAGAACATTACACTCCTTTGGTGGGGTGCTAAGCCTCAACCAAGTATCAGAGAGAACATTACACTCCGCTGGAGGGGTGCGGAGCCTCCACCCAGTATCAGAAAGAACATTACACTTCGCTGGTGGGGTGCGGAGCCTCAACCAAGTATCAGAGAGAACATAACACTCCGCTGGAGGGGTGCGGAGCCTCCAGCTAGTATCAGAGAGAACATTTCACTCCGCTGGTGGGATGCAGAGCCTCCACCATGTATCAGAGAGAACAGTACACTCTGCTGATGGGTGCGGATCCTCCACCCAGTATCACAGAAAAAATTATACTCCGCCGGTTGGGTGTGGAGCCTCCACCCAGTATCAGAGACAATATTACACTCCGCTGGAGGGGTGCAGAGCCTCTACCCAGTATAAGAGAGAACATTACACTCCGCTGGTGGGGTGCAGAGCCTCCATCCAGTATCAGAAAGAAAATTACACTCAGCTGGCGGGGTGCAGAGCCAGAACATTACACTCCGCTGGTGGGGTGCGGAGCCTCCACCCAGTATCAGAGAGAACATTACACTCCGCTGGCAGGGTGTGGAATCCAACCAAGTATCAGAGAGAACAATTCACTCCGCTGGCGGGTTGCAGAACCTCCACCAAGTATCAGAGCGAACATTAAACTCCGCTGGCGGGGTGAATAGTCTCAACCCAGTATCAGAGAGAACATTACACTTCGCTGGAGGGTTGCGGAGCTTCCACCCAGTATCAGACACGAAATTACATTCCATTGGAGGGCTGTGGAGCCTCCACTCTGTATCAGAGAGAACATTACACTCCGCTGGAGGGGTGCAGAGCTTCCACCAAGTATCAGAGAGATTATTACACTTTGCTTCTTGGGTGCGGAGCCTCAACCAAGAATCAGAGAGAACATAACACTATGCTGAAGGGATGCGGAGCCTCCATCCAGTATCAGGGAGAACAATACACTCAGGAGGAAGGTGTTGGAAGAATATCCCATTTCTGCTGGTGGGGTGCTAAGCCTCCATCCAGTATCAGAGAGAATATTACACTCTGCTGGAGGAGTGGGGAGCTTCCACCCAGTATCAGAGAGAACATTACATTCCGCTGTTGGGGTGCGGAGCCTCAGCCAAGTATCAGAAAGACATTACTCTCCGCTTGAGGGGTGCGGGGCCTCCACCCAGTATCAGAGAGAACATTACACACTGCTTTAGGGGTGCTGAGCTACCACCAAGTATCAGAGAGAACATTATACTCCGCTTGAGGGGTGCAGAGCCCCCACCTAGTATCAGAGGGAACATTACACTCCGCTGGTGGGGTGCGGAGTCTCCACCCAGTATCAGAGACAACACTACACTCCCTTGGAGGGGTGCAGAGCCTCCACCAAGTGTCAGAGGGAACATTATACTCTGCTGGAGAGGTGCTGAGCCTCCATCAAGTATCAGAGTGAACATTACACTACACTGATGGGGTGCGTAGCTTCAACCCAGTATCAGAGGGAACATTACACTCCACTGGCAGGGTGCCGAGCCTCCACCAAGTATCAGAAAGAACATTACACTCCACTGGAGGGGTGCGGAGCCTTCACCTAGTATCAGAGAGAACATCACACTCCATTTGCGAGGTGCAAAGCCTGAACATTTCACCCCGTTAGTGGGTTGCAGAGCCTTCACCCAGTATCAGAGAGAACATCACACTCGGTTTATGACGTGCGAGTCAGAACATTACAACCCGCTGGTGGGTTGTGGAGCCTCCACCAAATATCAGAGAGAACATTAAACTCTGCTGGCGGGGTATGGAGCCTCCACCCAGTATCAGAGAGAACATTACACTTCGCTTGCGTGGTGCGGAGCCTCCACCCAGTATTAGAGAGAACATAACACTCAGCTGGAGGGGTGCGGAGCTTCCACCAAGTATCAGAGAGAACATCGCACTCCGATGGAGTGGTGCAGAGCCTCCACC
Organism: Panopea generosa; assembly: GCA_029582155.1. Classification (NCBI taxonomy): domain Eukaryota; kingdom Metazoa; phylum Mollusca; class Bivalvia; order Adapedonta; family Hiatellidae; genus Panopea; species Panopea generosa. Next base: position 37,195,205 of record CM055903.1, read on the forward strand.
AAGTATCAGAGAGAACATTACACTATGTTGGCAGGGTGCGGAGCATCTTCCCAGTATCAGATAGAATATTACATTTAGCTGGAGGGGTGCGGAGCCTCCACCCAGTATCAGAGAGAACATTACGCTTGGCTGAAATGGTGCAGAGCCTTCACCCAGTATCATAAAGAACATCACACTCCGTTTGAGGGTTGGGTAGCCAGAACATTACACTCCGCTGGTGGGGCGAGGAGCTTCCACCAAGAATCAGAGAGAACATTATACTCCACTGGCGGGGTGTGGAACCTCCACCAAGTATCAGAGAGAATATGACACTCTGCTGGAGGGGTGCTGAGCTACCACCAATTATCAGAGAGAACATTACACTCCACCTAGTATCAGAGAGAACATTTACCCAGTATCAGAGGGAATATTACACTCCACTGGCAGGGTGCAGAGCCTCCACCAAGTATCAGAGAGAACTGACACTCCGCTGGAGGGGTGCGGAGCCTTCACCCAGAATCAGAGAGAACATCACACTCGGTTTATGACGTGCGAGTCAGAACATTACACCCCGCTGGTGGGTTGCGGAGCCTCCACCAAATATCAGAGAGAACATTAAACTCTGCTGGCGGGGTATGGAGCCTCCACCCAGTATCAGAGAGAACATTACACTCAGCTGGAGGGGTGCGAAGCCTCCACCAAGTATCTGAGAGAACATAACATTCTGCTGGCAGGGTGCGGAGCCTCCACCCAGTATCAGAGAGAACATTACGCTTGGCTGAAAGGGTGCAGAGCCTCCACCCAGTATCATAGAGAACATCACACTCCATTTGCGGGGTGCGTAGCCAGAACATTACACTCCACTGGTGGGGCGAGGAGCCTCCACCCAGTATCAGAGAGAACATTACACTCCACTGGCGGGGTGTGGAACCTCCACCAAGTATCAGAGAGAATATAACACTCAGCTGGAGGGTTGCTGAACTACCACCAATTATCAGAGAGAACATTTACCCAGTATCAGAGGGAACATTACACTCCACTGGCAGGGTGCAGAGCCTCCACCAAGTATCAGAGAGAGAACATTACACTCCGCTGGAGGGGTGCGGAGCTTTCACCCAGAAACAGAGAGAACATCACACTCCGTTTGTGAGGTGCGAAGCCTGAACATTACACCCTGCTGGTGGGTTGCGGAGCCTTCACCAAATATCAGAGAGAACATTAAACTCTGCTGGCGGGGTATGGAGCCTCCACCCAGTATCAGAGAGAAAATTACACTTCGCTTGCATGGTGCAGAGCCTCCACCCAGTATCAGAGAGAACATTACACTCAGCTGGAGGGGTGCGAAGCCTCCACCAAGTATCTGAGAGAACATTACACTCCACTGGCAGGGTATGGAGCCTCCACCCAGTATTAGAGAAATCATCACACTCTGTTTGCGGGGTGCGAAGGCAGAACATTACACCCCGCTGGTGTGTTGCAGTGCCTCCACCAAGTATCAGAGAGAACTTTACACTCTGCTGGAGGGGTGCGGATCCAGAGAGAACATTACACTCAGCTGGCAGGGTAAGGAGCCTCCACCCAGTATCAGAGAGAACATAACACTCCGCTGGAGGAGTGCGGAGCCTCCACCCAGTATCAGAGAGAACATCACACTCTGTTTTCGGGGTACGTAGCCAGAACATTACACTCCGCTGGTGGGGTGAGGAGCCTCCACCCAGTATCAGAAAGAACATTACACTCCGCTGGCGGGGTGTGGAATCTCCACCAAGTATCAAAGAGAACATTACACTTTGTTGGCAGGGTGCGGAGCATCCACCCAGTATCAGATAGAATATTACACTCAGCTGGAGGGGTGCGGAGCCTCCACCCAGTATCAGAGAGAACATTACACTCCGCAGGAGGAGTGCGGAGCCTCCACCCAGTATCAATGAGAACATCACACTCCGTTTGCGGGGTATGTAGCCAGAACATTACACTCCACTGGCGGGTTGTGGAATCTCCACCAAGTATCAAAGAGAACATTACACTTTGCTGGAGGAGTGCGGAGCCTCCACCCAGTATCTGAGAGAACATCACACTTTGTTGTCGGGGTGCGGAGCATCCACCCAGTATCAGAGAGAACATTACACTCCACTGGCAGGGTACTGAACCTCCACCAAGTATCAGAGGGACATTACACCTCGCTGGAGGGGTGCGGAGCCTCCACCCAGTATCAGAGAGAACATTACGCTTCGCTGGAGGAGTGCGGAGCCTCCACTCAGTACAGAGAGAACATCACACTTTGTTGGCGGGGTGCGGAGCATCCACCCAGTATCAGAAAAAACATTACACTCCGCTGGTGGGGTGAGGAGCCTCTACCCAGTATCAGAGTGAACATTACACCCCGCTGGAGGAGTGCGGAGCCTCCACCCAGTATCAGATAGAACATCTCTCTCCGTTTGCGGGGTACCAAGCCAGAACATTACACGCCGCTGGTGGGTTGCGGAGCCTCCACCAAGTATCATTGAGAACTTAAATACACTCTGCTGGAGGGGTACGGAGCCAGAGAGAACATTACACTCAGCTGGCAGGGTGCGGAGCCTCCACCCAGTATCAGAGAGAACATTACACTCTGCTGGAGGAGTGCAGAGCCTCCACCCAGTATCAATGAGAACATCACACTCCGTTTGCGGGGTATGTAGCCAGAACATTACACTCCGCTGGCGGGATGTGGAATCTCCACCAAGTATCAAAGAGAACATTACACTTTGTTGGCAGGGTGGGGAGCATCCACCAAGTATCAGATAGAATATTACACTCAGCTGGAGGGGTGCGGAGCCTTCACCCAGTATCTGAGAGAACATCACACTTTGTTGTCGGGGTGCGGAGCATCCACCCAGTATCAGAGAGAACATTACACTCCACTGGCAGGGTACTGAACCTCCACCAAGTATCAGAGAGAACATTACACTTTGCTGGAGGAGTGCGGAGCCTCCACCCAGTATCTGAGAGAACATCACACTTTGTTGTCGGGGTGCGGAGCATCCACCCAGTATCAGAGAGAACATTACACTCCACTGGCAGGGTACTGAACCTCCACCAAGTATCAGAGAGAACATTACACCTCGCTGGAGGGGTGCGGAGCCTCCACCCAGTATCAGAGAGAACATTACGCTTCGCTGGAGGAGTGCGGAGCCTCCACTCAGTACAGAGAGAACATCACACTTTGTTGGCGGGGTGCGGAGCATCCACCCAGTATCAGAAAAAACATTACACTCCGCTGGTGGGGTGAGGAGCCTCTACCCAGTATCAGAGTGAACATTACACCCCGCTGGAGGAGTGCGGAGCCTCCACCCAGTATCAGAGAGAACATCTCTCTCCGTTTGCGGGGTGCCAAGCCAGAACATTACACCCCGCTGGTGGGTTGCGGAGCCTCCACCAAGTATCAGAGAGAACATTTAACTCTGCTGGCGGGGTATGGAGCCTCCACCCACTATCAGAGAGAACATTACACTCAGCTGGTGGGTTGCGGAGCCTTCACCAAGTATCAGAGAGAACATTACACTCTGCTAGAGGGGTGTGGAGCCAGAGAGAACATTACACTCAGCTGGCAGGGTGCTGAGCCTTCACCCAGTATCAGAGAGAACATTACACTCCGCTGGAGAGAGAATATTACACTCTGCTGGCGGGGTGCGGAGCCTCCACCCAGTATCAGAGAGAACACTACACTCAGGAGGAAGGTGTTGGAGACAAATCCCACTTCCGTTTGGGGGGTGCGAAGAAATAGAGTTACTTCTAATGGATTTTCAAACTATTTTGCTTCATTGGGCTAGAACACGGAATAAGAGTTATAAATTCTTGTATTGGAAGACATTTGCGTTGGTATTGTCTCTACCCCAGCCCCATCACAACCTCCTGTTATTTTCATTGCAAGCTCTAGACCCCTAGGTCCTACTTCATTGCACTCTAGCCTTGATTTTAGTCTCTTTATTCTTTGATTACAATTGCTTCTCAGTTAATTAACTGAATATGCCACGCTACGCGTCTGTGGTTTAACTAAAAAAATGTATTCACACGTTTTTAAGAAACTGCAAGTGACTTTAAAAGAATATTGCACTCGTCCTAGATACGCACTTGGAGGATTGTCATTTTTTTCTTATCCGCCAGATGGCGCTCTAAATCAAAATAATCTCTGACGTCACGCAATGGAGTCTCCAATAACGAGACATTTCAGAAGAAACATACCAATTACCAAATAAGAAATTGACAATTCTGTTTAACAGTAAATGATAATTTATTGATGTAAACTTTGACATAGACTATTTAATTATACAATTATGACGATTTTACCGAAGAAAAAGGTATCTAAAGATAAAAATGAACCGGAGAACGGCGAACATTCGTTGACACTTCATAACCATCCAAGACACCATCAGCCTACGTCGGAAAATCGTCATGAAAAAGTCTCCAGAGCCCGTAATTCTCCCACGCGCTGGCTTCCAACGGCAGCTAGAGAAGATAAACTTGCTTCCCATGACCCGGGTAGTGCTTATGATACTCATGAGGGCGCCTCTGGACACAACAAAAGGAGGCATAGATCCTCGCCCCACAGGAGCCATGTAAGGAAACACAGAGGTGGTCATTCAGCAGCTACGTCGTCACACACGCCACAAGTAGAGGAGGAAGAATCGGGACACAATAGCGGGGACGAGTACGTTCCACCAACTCATCCAGAAAATATTGAGGAGGTTAGTAGCTGATAAAATCACACAACTCATTTTTCCAGTTATCTTTTTGCTCGACTTAAAATGTTCTCTGGGTATAGTGCATTAATAATTATTCCTTGTGGACCCATTCTTTGTATCCCAGTATTTACATTGTCCAAGAATATTAAAAAGTAGCGTCACCTTTCTCATTACCTGCTAAGTAATTTTTCAACCAGAAGTCATCTTTTTGTTTTCTCAAAAAACATCTGTCGAATAACAAAACAACATGATATCTAAAAATTTCCTACCTTGGTATGTTGAACTGGGCCTCTTGGGGACACGTACAATATGTACTTTCGGTCTGGAACATGTGAAGCTGCTGTCTTCCTTGAGCTCTCCATCAATTCTGCACATACTGTTATACACGGCCCGAGAAATGACGTCACAACAGGCATTCTCGAGACATCATGGAGGAAAAGTCTGGTGAGATTTACCAATCACTACACTCTCCTAAAGGGTTCAACTGTGAGGTATCCTGACATAGCAGCGTGTTAGTTGTGTACATGACAGACTGCTTTATCCTAATTCTGCGCCAAAAACCTTTCAGGATTATAGTTCTTTGGAGTAGAGACATTCCAACATGACTTAGTCTGTATTTAATTGTTGTTGGCCATACAAAACAGAAGACCTAAAATTTACATTAAGTTTCATTTTCTACATTTATATCATTCAAAAATAATTTTATTCAGTTTCAGCAAAGAAACTGTTGCTATACCTTTGATTTGATGCCAGCCTTTTCCATGCTTTCAAGTTCCTTGCAAACTTTGTCCTGAATGGCTTCAGGGACACATCTGGAAGGATGTACTACAGGCATACAATTATGATCTTCTTTGATAGAACAGAAACAAAGTAAATTTTTAGCAGGCTGTATCCAGATCAAGCACTGTGGTAAACTCGAACGACTAGCTGATGTTTTCCAAATGGCACAGATGCAAGACATCATACCTCCCAAGTAACTATTTTTGAGAGTGTGGAGTGGTGGGGGCTTAGTTTTCAATCTATTTTCTTTCCATATTTAGCCATCTGTCATTTTTAAAAACTAACAGCTGGCTTGATAGAATTACCCCAGTACAGCTGCTTGGCATTTGCTGGTGTGGATGCAAAAACTTGCCTTCTCAGTGCCTTTCAAGCGGTGGCAACCACATCAGTCTCCAGGCGAAGGCAGAGCACTTTCCTCCTTGGCCATCAAACCGTCCTTCAGTTCTTGGCTTTACTTACTCACCAGTCTTGTGAACCCAGAACAGGTGTTTGAAAAGGCTGTTATCACTTCCCTGTTACTGTTGTGCAGTGCAAATGGATGATTTGCTCCCAGGGAACCAGTGGCATAGCTGCCTTTACGCCACAAGACCAGGGCTTGCACATGTATTTTTGCAAATGAATCATTATATCTCTTGGAAATGCTCTCAGAATGCAGAAGATGCATCCACAAAGTTTTTTTTTTCTGCTGGTGCATATCCCCCCACCCCACACATCAGACCCTGCTAGAACCTGGTGGGCTTGCACATTCATTTTAGTGTCAGCTACATCACTGGGAACCATGGCTTTTCCTTAATCCTCCAGGGCAAGGTGTTATACACTCCCTCTCTTTCCTGATCCAGCAATAGAGCATGAATTGTGATGTCTTTTTATCAACCAAAGAACATCTTCTGGTACTTCTTTCAAAATAAACAACAAACGATTAAGTGTGTGTTTCATATTAAATATGAATAGAAAATCTCATATTGTGTTAATTTTGAACTCCAATTTTCTATATCATTACATTTGTGTTGCATAATGTACAACAGACTGTAGGTAGTTTGTAAGAGTGATCTATTCGTTATCTCTCGAAATGTTGAAAAGATGGTGTTTCACTTGTTTTTGTTGTTAATACTTGTGTCAGTTTCTACTAAATTAGTTTTGTAAACCAGAAGAGACAAATCAGGACCTTTTCCAATTTTTCTTCTCACATTTTTAATATGGTTAAAAAAATGATTCTATGTTTCCAAATAAAAAAAATTGTCTTTATTAGACTCCCAAGTCTGTAACACTACCAGCTAGGTCCTCATTATTATGGCTTCTCATTATCTGTAAAATAATATGACGTTGTTATTGACTTTACTAGTATGTGCATTTGTTAAAAGCTAGCCCTGAAATCTTACAATTTAACCAGAAAAAATTTATTTTAAAAAAAGTTAAAAAGACCACTTGTCCTGCCAGACTGGTAACAGATATAACATATAATAATATGTTAGTTGTCATAAGTTTGCCCTTATAGAAATATGTAGTTTTGTCTATTTTTTCTTATTTTGTATTTTAATACGTCTGTTGCATGGGAAAAAAGTTCTGTAAAGCCGGAAAAATTATATTGATTTGCGGACTAACTGATTATTTATCAATGTCTCCAAGCTTACATTCTGTAGCACAGTGTAATTTCGTTTAACCTCTAGCAATGCACTTCTATGGAATGATTATGCTTTTTAAAGCAATCTCTGAGAAAAATAGTTATAGCCTGAGATCCAGTCTGACATTTTTAATCAGACTACAAATGTTTTCAAAACGTATAACCTGACTATTTCTTTGACTTTTTGTCGAAATGGAACAATCTGAGCAAAATGTTGGGAGAAATGTATGTAATTTCTTTGCTGAAACTGAACAAAATATGATTAAACGATAGAAATTTAGAAAATGAAACCTTATGTTAGTTTTAGGTCTTCTCTTATAATGTTTACCGACTATAAGAATTGAATTTGGACTATGTAATTTTGGAATGCCTCTAGTCCAAAGACTATTATAGTCCTGAAAGGTTTTTGGAACAGACTAGTAAAGCATCTTGTTATTCAGCTATTTGGTGATTTCACTTTCAAAACACTTTGATTTTACAATATATTTTAAATGCAATGGTTATGTACTCACTCTGCCAGTCTAGCATATGTTTATCATTTCTCACCTGACTGCAACTTCAACTGGCCAATGAGAGTTGGTTGAATATTACAACCCTGTTATAGCCATGCAGGCAGTTCTCATATTATGACCACTTACCTCTCACTGTTCAAGGTCGTTGGTTTAAGCCAAGCTCAGTTAAAAAAAATGCGAGAAAGTTTGCTGCCAGCTACTTGTGGAAGGACGATGGTTCTGCCTCCACCAATAGTCTGGATATATGCCTTATATAACCTGTCATGTGTTGAAAATAGTTTTAATATTAACCATGCATCATTCAGTGTATGATGATACAGTTCTCAAATATAGGGCAGTAAGAAACAATGACTGTTTGGGTGTTGTTATATGGTTATTTCTTATTTGGTGACCCAACACCAGATGTGGCTGTTTTTACCAGATATATTATTTTTATATTTTGGTAATAAATTGTATTAATTATATGCATCATATTCTGTTTATTTAATCTCACCTACTTTCTCTTTGAGTATTGAGAGGAGCTTGTATACAGTTGGGCTCTTGTGTCACTGATTAGTTCAGAGATAATTTTTTCTTACACCGGGTACTGCTCTCCTTGTACATGGTGCTGATGGCTTTAAATACCATCAGAGTCTTTTACAAATAAATCCAAGCAGGAACATGTTTAAGAAACCTCTGACATGACACAAGCGACAATCAAATTTGGGGTCCTCTCGGTCTCAGTGCAAGCATGTTTATCACTATATTGCAGCTCTGTACAATACAGTTAAAATCCTATTGTTGTCCAGTAAGTTTTGAAAAGAACGTGCATGGCAGACTACCTGTTATTAACTCTAAGATAGCTTATATATACATTTATTGAAATTTTCATTTCAGCTTGAAAAATGGTTTGAAACCAACCTGAAGGAGAAGAAAGGATTTATTATCAAAAAGATGGGAGAAGATGGAGCTTGTCTGTTCAGGGCTGTAGGTAGGTGACATAGTAATTTATGTATATATTTATATATATATATATAATGGATTGTTCCACTCACAAAGCAGTTGTGACGGGCAGTAGTGTAATGGTTGGAGTGTTCACCGCTCACGCCAGAGGTTGCAGGTTCGATTCCAATCTCGACCTGATCTCATTAACAACACTCAGTACTGGTTCTATCCAGGAAGTGGACTTGTGAGCGTTTTATATAAGCTCTGAGCTTTCATCGCAATCAAACTTAAATAAATTAATACAAACTAAAAAGTTGTGGATTCTCTTTTAGATAAACTTGTTGTATTTATAAATACTAAAATTATTCAGTGAGATCTTTTACTTGTATCATTCTCACCAAAGGAGAGCATACTCTGACAGTACTTTACCAAAATAAGGCACTGTTTGGGCACTTTGAATATCGCCATATGTGCCCATATCAAGAATAGAAATTGAGACGTCTGACTCTTCTTACAAGTGTGCTAACTATCATCGTCTGATACCCTGGGTGACATTTCCAATACTCTCCATACATCAATGAGTGGAGAGGTTGTAATGGATAACCCGTGGGTATTCGATGATGGCTATCAAACAGCACATGTAATAATTATTAAATTGTTTCATTATTTGAAAACAGGCTACCTTAGTAATAATGTAATATTATTATTTACAGTCCACCATGTGTATAGTATACTTAATATATTTTATGAAATGTATTCAGTCAGTCACACTAATTTTATACTATTTAAAATTTCAACAGTTTATTTAGATTGAATGTCGACTAATTTGAGCTTCACTACCAAATAATAATCTTGCTCTGTACACATACAGCAAACTAATTAAATTCCCTATTAAGTATTAAATGTAACTGACTGTCACTTCTGGGGTCTTGGGACAGAATCCTTGTCAAAGTCTCGGACTCTGTGATGATTGGTCGTAAACATTGTTCATAAGCAATGGATCTCCCACCTCTGAATATGTGGGGAATTAGTCAGTCAGAAAAAAGGTAATCTTTGTTTTGCAGTTGGTTAACTACCCAGCAGATCCGGGGAATGATGTGTCAGTGTACTGACTGCCTTTAAATGACTGAAATTTATACTGTTTGAAAAAAACGTGCCAAACCCCAAACATACAAAAAGTATATCTTTCAACTTACCAGACTGTATTAGAATAAAGATATAGCGAGCTAGTCAGTCGACTAAATTCTTGTAAAATTCAATATGTGTATACATGTACTACTTTCTGCTTATTATGTCTGGATGACTTCTTTCAAAATGTATACATACAAAGAGAAAAGGGTATTAAGTTATATAGAACAGAACATATTTTATTCAATAGAACTTTAACATAATACACTTCATCTTTATTTACACAAACAATACAATAGATGTACACATAGTTATCATAGTTTTACAGGCTGTCTATTGCATCCTGTTTTAATGGTGGAAGAAGACCTCTAAACAAATCTGAGTAGGTCACTGCCTTACTGTATGTAACTGTCCAACTTATAACAAAGGTGTTGGAATGTGCTTGGACGTAACCAGATATGGATAAGTGGCATGAGTCATATGTGGTGTTGAGAATCAGAGATAGATTTATGATAATATAATAAGTTTCACTAAAGTAACACAATATTGATATACAATGTTATGGTAAGATCGGTTGGATATTGTGAGATTTAAATTATTAAAATAAAATTGTCCCCAGATTTATAAGAAATCGACCTAATGTAGAAATTCAAACCAATTTCATGGGGTAGGTATGTTGGGATATATTTTTATCCCCCCCCCCCCCCCACCTCTCCCCCCAAATTTTTGGGGTGGCATATAGTTATCGCAGCGTCTGTTTGTCCATCCTTCCGTCAGTTTTTTTTTTCCAGTCTGTATTTTTGTCATGCATAGATGGAATTTAATGATACTTGCTACAATTGATCAACATTACATGATTACGTGTTGTGAGTAAGACCCACACCCACACCTCAAAGGTCAAGGTCACAATTTGAGTTTGACAATATTTTGAGTCTGTGTGAGATTTTGTGTCCAGCCTACAAAGTGTAATGCATAGATGGATTTATATAAATACTTGTTATAAATGATCAACATAACATGACGACGTGTTTCACTTAATACCCAAACTCCAACTTCAAAGGTCAAGGTCACAATTTATCTTTGTTTGACAACACTTTCAGTCATTTTGACATTTCTTGTCCGGTCTGTCATCTATGGATAAATTTTAGAAACACTTGGCTCAGTTGATCAATATGACACAATTAATTGTCGCATGTAAAGACCCAGAACCTTTCCTCAAAGATCAAGGTCACATTTTCAATTTGTTTGATATTATGTGTCTGGTCTGTGACTTTGCCTTTAATTTGGCTCAATTTATCAAGATGACATGATGACGTGTCATAAGTAAGACCTAGACCCATACCTCAAAGGTCAAGGTCACACTTTTAGTATGTATGACAACACTTTGAATCTGTTTGAGATTTCAAGTCCATCCTTTAACTTTATCATACATGGATGGATTTCAAAAACACTTGGCTCAATTTATCAAATTGATTTGTAACTTTGTCATACAGCTTGACACAAGTGATCAGCATGTCATGATAAGGTTTCAGCAGCATTTAACTGTTGAAATACCCAGACCATTACATCTTATGTCAAGGTTACACAAAGGTCAAGGTCACACTTTAATGTAAAAAACATGAATTTGCATATCTAGTCTAAAACATCAGTCCATTACTCTTTATATTCATGAATACATCGCTACCTATTATAACATAATTATATTGTTATTTTTCAACGACCATTTAAGGGGCATGCGACACTTACCAGTGACTTTCTTGTTTTTTTTAAACTTGAATATATGTTGTGTCACTGTTTCATTGTGAATTTTTAACATGTTTTGTATAAAAAAGTACTCTGTTTGTCATTTCTGTATGGTTTATTCACGTTGCATTCAAACTTTAAGTCAACTGTCAGAATGGGATACCGTTTCTTCCAAAACTTTTTGATGATCTGGTGACTTTAAAGAAATATTTTGCGATCTATCTCAGTGGTTCATTGCAACATTTCTCTACTTCCTTATTTGTTTATGTGTGGGTCCTCAGTGGCTGAGTGGTCTGAGGTGCTGTTTCAAGATAATTTATCTCTCACCGCTAAGGTAGTAGGTTCGAGTCCCGCTCGTTTCTAAAACTTTATGTGTGAAATTTTTCAGTTACTTGTGGTAGGACTCAGTCTGAGGTCAGTAAAACAGGATATGCCATATATACCGTATATCCTCGGCCATACGGCGAGTCGGGCCATAAGTCGAGGGGACTTTTTGACCTTCAGATCTCAGTTTTTTGCATTGACCCTTCCTTAAGTCGACCCAGAATTTTCGAAAAGGAAGTGGGTGAGATTTGGGTCACCTAAATATTAAAATTCCTACAGTAGCGATTGCCTGCACTCACAACTGACCTTACGCCAGTATACGTTCATGTACCGTTATCGAATCAACGGCAAATATGCAGCCGACAAACAAATGCAGTCTTCTGTCTTTCAAAAGATCAGTATCCAAAACAAAATCTTACTAAAACTTTGCTAAAGTTGACGATTTCTTGACCTGATTTACCATTCATCCATGTTTACAAATTTTAACAAGTGAATCAGGGGAAGTAACCGCCACTGACTATGGATTACTTCTACATCCGTTACTTTATACAACGTTTGACTTGCCGATAAGTGACAAGTCAGTCGCTATTTAATCTTCTTAAACCCAGAAGCACATTTACAAATAGTGATGTTCAAAGTTCTGAAAAAAGTTTTTTTATTTTATTTTGGGGGAAAACAGAGTCGGGCGATACACAATTTATTTCTCATGATTAACCCTTTCGTCGCCATATTTTCTAGAAAAATGAATTGGCTGTAAGTTTTGACCGAAAAAGTGCAGTTCCTGATAGAGGAGCGGACTGGTTCGGGACTGCACTTTTTGCAGGTGTCGGTTTCAGTCGTCAATGACATCGAAAGGTTTAATGCATACTTAAAACCAGTAGAAACTAAACACCGTATCCAGAAGCACATTAAATTTTCATGGGATCAATCTTATTAACCTTCGTCGGTGAATACTCATGCAAACAGTTTAGATTTGGGACGAAAGTAGATCACTCATAAAGTAACCGTAATATCATTTATTCAGTTATACCAGTAGATACACCCATTGTAAACTAGAGTTACGCCCCTTTGCATTTGAAGCGCCGTTTACCTCCACATCTTAAACGGTAATGTTGACTGTTTCAATTAAATTTCGAAGGCATTAAACTACTAAAATCAATATAAATCATGCAAATGTCTGTTTCTATGCAATTTCTTTTCATTCTCCACCGGTACCAACAGTAAAACTGGCAAGTTTACGTCACAAAACGTATTTCAAAAAGTTGGTGTCATTGTTCATATAGACTGTTGCTGAAACTGAAATTCGACGTTGAAAACTTCAGTAGGAGCTGACCGTTGGTAAAAAAAAACATCACTCGGGACTAGGACGGGGCCATAAGTCGAGTAGGGATTCAGAGAGTGATTTTGGAGTCTGAAAAATTCGACTTATGGCCGAGGATATACGGTAACCTATAACCTGAAATGTGTTGAAAATAGCGTTAAACTCCATTGTTTATATGTAGAAAGCCATATTGGCAAGAGTAAAGACATAGAAAAAACACAATGAGGAAAATTAAAAATAGTTAATTTTTCTTGCAAAATCGATAAAAAAAGATTATGGTCTGGGTTTAAAAATTGGGTCGATCATAATATCATTAGAGACATGTTTCTCTATGCAGATCTGCATGATACTTACTACATATGACCACAGGAACATTCAAATACAGTGACTGCACATTCTTGTAAAACCACAATGATTAAACATATATATATGGCAAACTATGACAAAAACCACAGAGCCAAGATTACTGACCTTGACTATACAACATTGTGATGAGAACATGGGCAGAAGACTTATGCAGATAATAAGATACAAGTATATTTTCAGCTGACCAGGTGTATGGTGACCAAGAGATGCATGGGACAGTGAGGAAACAGTGTATAGAATATTTGGTAAATATACACACCTTTGTTATATAAGATGATGCACATATTTAATTCGTTTTAATTATCCCTTTACTTCATATAGATGCCTTTGGACACTTAATGTAGAATGCTTCTGAATTATTGGGTGAATTATGTTTATATTAACTGACAGATTGGAAAACAGTGCAGAAAGTGTTCAGATTGCTCGTAACGAGCAATCTGAACTCTTTCTGCACTGTTTTCAAAGGCCTTCTGTGATTTGTGGGGGAAAACGCGTATCTATGGAGTAAAGTGTTAAACTCCACTGAACAAGGCTCAGCTTGTTTATATATATATATATATATGAGAATAAACTACAGTAGAACTTAGATGGCTCGAACCCTACAGGACAGGACAAAATAGTCTGAGTAAACAGTTGCCCGAGCCAAGTATTGTTCAACATCATACCATACATGTCCATGTATATACACCGAAATAGGAAGTTTGGCCGTGAGCAGAAATGTGGGTCAAACAATATGTGGTATTCCAGTCATCGGCATTCAAGTCAACAAAGTTCTACTGTATATATGAGAATAAACTAGCTGAGCTTTGTTATTATTTTTTGAAGCATAAGAATGTCTAAATGATATAAGTTTATTTTTACAATGGATACACAACCTCTCATTTACATGAAGACATACATGTAAACTATGAATGATTTGGTATTTCAAATATGCCAAAATGTAACAAAACCAGATATTTTGATAAAGAGTCTTTTTCTGACTCTCTCTAACAGAAAACAAATTTTACTTCATGTAACCAATGTGTTGTATCAAAATGAAATTAAGTGACTCATTTAATATGTCTCAAAATATTTTCAAATGAAGTGGGAAATCTATTTTAGTCTTAGTTAAGAAATCAATATATTATTTTGGCATGTTTCAAAAGATATGCTTATGGCAATATGGGATAAGTTAATACACATCTTTGTCAGGCATGATGAATGATTCTGACTCAGCAGTACCCCTTCTGTACTTAACTGTAAATTGCCGTTACTGTAAGTAGTACATGTATAACTTACTTCACAACATATCAATTATGTTGTCTTTGATCATTTTTGTTTTCTTATTGTGGATCTGCTGGGAATATTCCACTCATTTTCATGTATGATAATTGATTTGTGGAATATTATTTCAGGCGAAAAATTCTGACTATTATTCCCATTACGTGACGGAAGATTTCACAACATACCTAAACCGCAAACGAATGGAAAATTGTCATGGTAACCATCTGGAGATACAGGCCATGTGTGAAATATACAATCGACCTATAGAAGTCTACCAATATAGCATAGGTTAGTTGTGACTATAACATGGAAACTTTACAGTAGTAATATGTTAACTAATTTTGATGTCAATATTATAAAATATTCAATAAAGTAGATACTTGTATGTATATTCATTGGAATGTTCACATAATGGAAATACATTTGTTACACTTCGTTCCAAGTTCACAGTCTGCAATGCTAAATAAAGTGTGAAGATAATCAAGTCAATCTTTACAAAATATATGAATATTTACCCCCGTACCCCTGATTATTTTCTGTAACCTTATAACCCCCGCTCTGGCAGATGTTTTAATGCTTCCATCTGTCACAAAATCTTGTCTAGATACATGTAACTGCTCCCACATACCTGGCTATATTTGTCTAGATACATGTAACTGCTCCCACATACCTGGCTATATTTGTCTAGATACATGTAACTGCTCCCACATACCTGGCTATATTTGTCTAGATACATGTAACTGCTCCCACATACCTGGCTATATTTGTCTAGATACATGTAACTGCTCCCACATACCTGGCTATATTTGTCTAGATACATGTAACTACTCCCACATACCTGGCTATATTTGTCTAGATACATGTAACTGCTCCCACATACCTGGCTATATTTGTCTAGATACATGTAACTGCTCCCACATACCTGGCTATATTTGTCTAGATACATGTAACTGCTCCCACATACCTGGCTATATTTGTCTAGATACATGTAACTGCTCCCACATACCTGGCTATATTTGTCTAGATACATGTAACTGCTCCCACATACCTGGCTATATTTGTCTAGATACATGTTACTGCTCCCACATACCTGGCTATATTTGTCTAGATACATGTAACTGCTCCCACATACCTGGCTATATTTGTCTAGATACATGTAACTGCTCCCACATACCTGGCTATATTTGTCTAGATACATGTAACTGCTCCCACATACCTGGCTATATTTGTCTAGATACATGTAACTGCTCCCACATACCTGGCTATATTTGTCTAGATACATGTAACTGCTCCCACATACCTGGCTATATTTGTCTAGATACATGTAACTGCTCCCACATACCTGGCTATATTTGTCTAGATACATGTACCTGCTCCCACATACCTGGCTATATTTGTCTAGATACATGTACCTGCTCCCACATACCTGGCTATATTTGTCTAGATACATGTAACTGCTCCCACATACCTGTCTATATTTGTCTAGATACATGTAACTGCTCCCACATACCTGGCTATATTTGTCTAGATACATGTAACTGCTCCCACATACCTGGCTATATTTGTCTAGATACATGTAACTGCTCCCACATACCTGGCTATATTTGTCTAGATACATGTAACTGCTCCCACATACCTGGCTATATTTGTCTAGATACATGTAACTGCTCCCACATACCTGGCTATATTTGTCTAGATACATGTAACTGCTCCCACATACCTGGCTATATTTGTCTAGATACATGTAACTACTCCCACATACCTGGCTATATTTGTCTAGATACATGTACCTGCTCCCACATACCTGGCTATATTTGTCAATTCCTACTGGGAGGAACCAGTGTGATTTTCTGTTTTCTCTTTTTTGTTTTGATTTGACGATTTTTGTACTAAGTAAGTAAAATTTTGCTTTCTTTTAAAATGTTTGACATTTAACTTTGCTATAAAGGAGTCTACTGCACTCTGAACTTATATTTTGTATTTTATGTATCTGTCAATGGAGTCTTGCAGATTTTGGGATCTTGATGGCAAAGTAGAATATTTAGATCACCTAACAGAGCTTTAGTGAGCTATTTGAAATATATGAGATTTTTTTTAATTTCTCAAATAGGTTTTCAACAAAATTAAGTCCCATCGAATATGTCTTTGAACCAAAAATGGCGAAATTTTATCCAGTGCTCAAGATCAGCTGCGTATTTCATTCAAATTCATGGAAATCGCAAACAATTTGTTTTTAAGCATACCATTATGCAAATCGTTTCCCTTTCACACAAAATATTGTTAATGCAATGTGTATCCAAACTGCTGTTTTACATTTCCTGTATTTCGATAAACAGGAAACAGCCAGATAAACCCGGTTCCCAGTTGTTATGGTTTATACCACACAAGCTATAAGCGGAGTGAAAGTAGAGACAAGTACCAATTTATTTAATCTGCTTGTACAGAAGTTTGCATATTATATGAAGGTAGCAATGCAAGCATCTAGATGATTATCTAAATCATGCACTTGGACAAAATGTCAAAGTGACAACGAAAATCTCAGCTTGCAAAGGAAAAAACATGTTCTAATCCAAATCAAAGTACAATTTTGAGTTACTTATTGCCCCCAACACCAATTTCTTCAATTAGTAGTTTTAAAACAATATTATTTAACATTGTCAACAACAAATAGATCAGAAATTCTGAGTTGCAGGTAGCTGCATTTGTGTAAGAAAAAAAATAGTTTGTTCAGTCACATTTGATGCAATATAGCTAATGCAAATCAAGAGTTGCAGGCAGCACCAATTTTACAATACTACATGCATTTAACACATAATAGTTAAGGCATTTGAATTACTTTCATTTAGACAATTCTCCCTGTTTTACTTAATTATTGTAAACTTACTGAGTGAAAATCACCCAATTAAATCTTTGATTTTAAAATTTCACTCAATCATTTTAATTTTGAATAGTTCACCCCATTCAGTCAATTCTTATCTGGGTCACTGTTAATATCAACAAAATTTAATCCTAACGAAAATTAATGATTTTTCAGTAGATTGTGCTTAAATAATATTTGACGACCGTTACATCATCACTCACACTAATGTTTATATCAAAATAAAGAGTTGTTCAATAGCAATACACTGCATTTTTTTTCTCTTGCAATTGGTTATACAATACAGAAGTTGCAACCTTTTGAAATAAGTCAGTCATAAACACTGGTTGTTTTTATGCCTGCCCCTGCCCCCCCCCAATTTTTTTTTGGGTGACATATAGTAATCGCAGCGTCTGTCCGGCCTGTAACTTTTTCATGTATAGATGGAATTTGTTAATACTTTCTTCAAATAATCAACATAACATGATGACGTGTCGCGAGTAAGACCCACACCCGTACCTCAAAGGCCAACTTCACACTTTGAGTTTGTTTGACAACACTTTGGGTCTGTGTGAGATTTTGTGTCTGGCCCGTTACTTTGTCATGCATAGATGAATTTTTAAAATACTTACTACAAATGATCAACATAAAATGACGACGTGTCGCACATTACACCCATACTCCCACTTCAAAGGTCAAGGTCAAAATTTAGCTTTGTTTGGTGATACTTTTAATCTGCTTGATATTTAGTGTCCGGTCTGTTACTTTGTCACCTATGGATTAATTACAAAAACACTTGACTCAATTCACCATCATGACAAGACGATGTGTCATGCGTAAGACCTACACCCACACTTTAAAGGTCAAAGTCACACTTTGAGCTTGTTTGACATTGCTTTGAGTCTGTCATGCATAGATGGATTTCATAAATACTTGCTAAAAATTATCAACATTACATCGTGATATATCGAGCGTAACACCCAGACTCCCACTTTAGAGGTCAAGGTCAATTTAACTTTGTTTGACAACGCTTTCAGTCTTTTTGAGATTTCATATCCTGTCTGTTATTTTGTCACCTATGGATAAATTTCAAAAACACTTGGCTGAGTTGATCAGCATGACATGATGAAGTGTCGCGTGTAAGACCCAGAACCTTTCCTTAAAGGTTCTCTACTGGATATTCTTCAGCTCTAGTGGTCCTGTCTTTTGAGTTCCTACCCTTACTGGTCGATCAATTACTGGGAACTTTACCAAAAATTCTGTCTTGAAAAAGGTCTTGACAGGTATATGAAAAAAACAAACCAAGAACTGGTTTGCAAGGGGCATGAAAATGCAGTTACCAACAACATTCAAGTTGTTCAGCAATTTCTGGCAGTAGAGACGGTTGTGCAGCTACCACACCCACCATACTCTCTATACAGGTCTCTGTGGATATTTTCTGTTTTTGCGAATGAAACAATGTTGTTTGGTAGATGTTATACAGCAAAAAGTGCTTCTGATTCCATCATTTTGTGTCTTTTCGGTTATGTATTCTCGTTTCGAAAAGAGTTTCTGTCAATGGAGAGTACTTGATTGTATGCAAACTCAATGTGTCTTGAACTGCAGGACTCCCATAAGTGTGGAAACCTAGTTCAGTAATCTGTACTAAATAAAGTGTCTTACACGAGTTCTCATCAATGATTGAATTTGTTAAACTATACTCTGCAAAAAAAGAATCTTTATTCTCTTTAAAGTTCAATAACTTTTGCCTGCATGTATAACTGAGATAAATGTATAAAAATGTTGGTATTGCATCAGTGTTTGATTAGTGGAAATTTGTTTATCATTCACCTGTTTTGCATGATTTGCACGTGCCAGAGTCCAGTAGGCAGATACACAAATTTACATGCATAAAAATACACGTACTTAACCAAACAATTGAATTGACATCATTTCATAACAACGCCTGACTTATTCTAGTCTTAAATGAGAGGGCCATGATGGTCTTTGTTGGCCCTTGTATCACTCACCAACAGCTTTGTCCTCTGGCAGCCATGTTTTGAATGGATCAAGTTCATATTAGCTATTTTGCCAGACTGTCACATACTGATCATTTGTATAAAATTATTTAGAAATCTGACCACTGATATTACAATGTAAAGGTCCGAGAAGATTTTTAAAAAAAAAAACAACACCTTTACATTGCCATGGCAACCAGAGTTCTGTATGGAACAAGTTCATTTTAGCTATTTTGGTAGAGGACCATCTAAAGATCATTCCTGTGGTGTTTGATTTAAATCAGATGAGCAGATTCAGAGGAGATACCGTTTGAACTAATTGTTTACTGGCGCACATTCTAATATATGGGTATTTAAGTGGTTTCTTTGCGCCCAGCTGATTACCTATGAGGTTAAATTTAAGCCACACAACAGATTTTAGCCACATAAAAGCATTTTTTTTAAGTGTCTAGAAATTGCCACACTTTGTTTTCAACTGTTTTTCAACCAAAAAAAACTCTAAACCCTAAACATTTAAATACCCATTTGTGTGTTCGGACAGATGGATGAGTATTTACAAAAACTCACATTGAGCTCATGTGAGCTAAAAAAAGAGAAATTAACCCCACAATACTGTCCTAACCCAACAGTACTGTCCTAACCCTACAATGACAGTCTGTGCAGACAAATAACCCTGTAAAGAAGTGTGGAAATATATGGACTTGCAAAAAATGATCACAATGGCAACAACAATAACAAAGCAAATTTCCTTGTCCCCATTATCATTAATTTACAGGTTCAAGACTCTTAAAATGTTTAATGAAAATGCAGATTTGTTGAAAGATGATTAACGGACACAACCATATCAATATCATTGCAGTTTTTTTTAACAGAATTTTGAAAATAACCAATTTGTGGAGAGTACAGTTTCTTTTTTTGCTGTCAGAGTATATATTAAAAAATATTGAACTGTCAAAATATATTGTGAGATTGAGATTGATATGCCAATAACCACTAATACACTTGCCTTATAGAGCCAATCAACACCTTTCATGGTTCATACAAGACAGATAATGAACCAATCAGAATTAGCTATCACAGTAATGTCCACTACAACGCTGTCGTAGATCCCTACAAGGCAACCATAGGGGTCGGACTGGGTCTCCCCTTAGCAAACTTTCAGCCTGGGGTAAGTAAAGTTATGTTATTAAACATGAGTTCTTAAGAGTAAAATATTTGAGTTTTTCTCCAATTTCTGCTCATAAGATGCGGGTTTTCCCTATGGAGGAAAACCCTATCTTCCTTGTCACGTGACGGTTTTCTCACATGGTCTGATGAAAATCTGGGACTTAATCATTTCTTGAAAACTGTTTCCTTATCAACCAATTGTAAACATATATACATATTCATTTTCACGTCTAAGAAAATATTTTAAAGCTTGTTTTTGTTGTGGGAAACCATAAAAAAGAGAATATTTCTATCCCACACGGATACTCGCGATGGATTCTTATAATCTTTCCTGCACATGGAACTGATATTATTTTCATTGGCTTTGACAGTCTGACATACTTTTGTAGCCTATTGATTGATTAATTAAAGTACACGTACAATGGGAGTGCTTTTGCAGAGGTGTAAAGCTGTTAAATTATAATTTGGTAGTATGTCAGGAAGAATCCTTCGTGGTAGTCTAAGGCGCTGTCTCAAGATCACTTACCACTCATCGCTAAGGTTGTAGGTTTGAGTCTAGCTCACTCCTGAAACTTTATATGAGAAAGTTCGCAAGAAACTCACAGAAGGATAGAAATTATATGCCCCTGTGTAATTCGAGGGTGCCATATGAATGATGGCAAGGAAAACACCGGGACCATTGTAGCCCATGCATGTCAGAAGAGGTATGATGTGTATGTCATTGAGAATTGGGAAAGTATTTGTTAATACACTGCAGTTCTACAGGTATATAGGTTGCAGGTTATTTGGTATAAACATTTTGTTGATGTTATTTTTACCTGTATTATAATCTGTTGTTTTTTTGTACATGGAGTGCAGTGTGAGCATCTTTTTGTTTCATATAATCATGTCATAAAACCTCAGTTCATTCATCAAACTAATTATGTATGCATGATGTCATTTTTACATTTCTGTGTGAACCTTTGACAAAGTTGTAACACATGAGGACACTTTACATGTACACTGTTCTTAACTACTGTACAAATGAGGCAGGTTATGATTAGGATGTGTGTTTTATCTAGACTAAAGATACAATGTATGTGTAGGATACATTTACTTCATTTAAACAAAATGTTGACTGGTTTTAATATTTATTTGAACACAGTACATGTATATATATATATTTATATACGTTACTTTGTTTTATATATGTTTAGGTAAAGCAGTACATGTATTTTAAATTCAGATTATTTTATATATTAATTCTACAACAAATTGAGAATGTTTTGCAGTAAATAATTGATTTAGCTCATGGCAAGCTTTTTGTAATTCCAATTTGAAAATGATGAAGAGGCATTATGTGCTATCATTGTCCCTTTGTTTGCCTCACCATGTGTCTGTCCTTCCATCAAATAACTTCTAAAAGGGTCAATGTTATGAACTAATATACAGCTTGTAGCTTTATACATGTAATTATTTTCATTGTTTTTGAATGGGGTTTAATGCCATTTTCAACACATTTCAGACCATATATGGCATATCCAGTTTTTCTGGCAGAGGAAGACCTCAAACTGAGTCTGACTGAGTAGAACCAAAACTCTTCCTCAAGTAACTGGCAATCTTTATCACAATGTTTTTGGAGTGAGTGGGACTTGAACCTATGACCTTATCTTAGAGAAATAAGTGATCTTGAGATGGCGCTTTAGATCACTCAGACATGAAGGACCCACCTGTATAATGTTGTGAAGTTGTCCATTTGTCAAAATCTATCAAAATTTACAGGAGTAATGGGCCCTTTGTGACTTAATGTTTGGTAATACTTGCTAACATCTAGCTAGTGCATCCATGTCCTGTGGACACATATTTTGTTTAAAATACAATTTTTCTTGTAGATTTCAGAAAAGAATTTAGTACATGTTGCAACAAAGCAATCAGAAGAACTCCATATTGAAAAGGTAATTCACACTTCAACTGTAGCTGACACTTTCCATCTTTATAGATGTGTATATTCCACAAATCAAAGTACACACTGCCTGACAAGTGTGTAAAAGCGACAGGATATGTACCTAAATGATATATAATGGGTAATATACTCTAAAGTTGATATTTGATTTTTAATTAAGCTCTTCAGAAAGATCAATTTTGTTACTGGTAATTCTGTTTTTCCCTATGTTCAGGCATTGTTTAAATATATTAGATTCGAGGCAAGTCGTCCTCCTTTCATTCTGAATTACAGCCAGTGTTTGACAATAAGCAATTTCATTTTCCAGTTCTAGAGCAGTTTTTGAGGATATGATTTAGAGAAGTTTTCCATATTTTAGGCATATACATGTATGAAGACAAGCTGTAAGATATTTGCATTTGAAGTTCTTATTCTAATGTCATATTTTAGGCTATGTTTGAAGATAAAATCCGAGAGACTGACTGGGAGGTGACCCAGGAGACAATAGAAGAACAAGTGGCTAGGGAGTCGTATCTCCAGTGGTTACGAGACAATGAGAAACGAGCAAGGACAAATGAACAGGTAACATATCGCATGTAACATATAATGGTGTTGAAGGTTTTGGATGGTCACACTATTCATGTATATTGAGCTAGATGCATATACTATAACTATACATGTACTCTGATTTTTGATATAAAAAAACAGAATGAACAGATCATTAGGGAAATACATTAATGACCAGTGTTCATTTCTAGTGAAATAAGAGTTTGTGAGATACTTCGTCACCTATACCCTGATTTACCTGTCTAACTTGCACATAAGTATGTTACATGATACGGAGAGGAAACCAAACCAAAATATATCGCAGGGTGTTGAAACTGTTGTTCTTGACTATGTGTATAAAAAATGCTCCTATTATCATTAATTGCCTCGATTAAATAACTTCAATAGTTGTTTAATTCATTATTATGGATAGAAAGCAGACAATAAAAACTGCCAGGATAGAAATGGTTAAAATGAATGCTTCAAATGGGCACCACATAAAAAATAACATATTTTTGTCTAGCTGTAATATTGGTTATGCATATCTTCCATGGATATTTTTCACACTGATGTACATGTATTCAGTATAATAAGATGTTTAAGACCAAATGTGCTGTTTTGTCCCAGTTTCTAGTCTTAAAATGTGAGAGCAAAAGAGGCTGAACTGGTGCGTCATTGTGCAGTAAATAAAATATGTATGTATTTTCATATAATTGGTTCATCTTTTTAAAATAAAAAGAACTATAATTGTGATAGAATATTTATTGTTTATCAATGGTTTCAGTCCCATACAGCCAGTGCCACGTGCAGTTCTTCCAGCGAGTATGCATCATTGATTGAAAACAATGGCTCTCCAACAGAGCCGAGGTTGGGACGTTCCCCAAGACACAAGACTACAAGTACACCCAGCTCGGCGCAAAACAGTCCGCAGCAGAGGAGTGTTGAACATACAGATCATCTCAACTTGCCACATATCTTAGAACAGAAAAGTAAGTACATAAGTAAAATATCAATAAAATATGTTGACTCCAATTCATCACAATCAGTTTATAATATAATTGATAGAGGATCTTATATTCATTCACATTAATTAATGAATTTATGTCATTATTATACTCATTTAAATGTCAGAGTTGGCAACACAATTTTATAGCTCTGCCAAGTTTATATTATTTTTGTGAACAAGTTATATAAACTCAGAAATAAACGAGTCTGAATGCGAGATAACATAACACACAATAGTGTCTGTCCATCTGTATGTCTAAGATTTCATTTCTGGCCTGTAACTTCGTCATACATGTAAGGACTTTAAAAACATGGCACAAATAATCAACTCGGCATGATGATGTGTCGCGTGTAAGTTCTAGACTAGTACCTTAAAGATCACGTTTGCTTCTGAGATTTCGTGTCCAGTCTGTAATTTTCTCATAAATGGATGGATTAAAACAATACTTGGCTCAATTGATCAACGTGTCATGAAGACATGTCATTCAGGTAAGTGTGGTGCCATAACAAAGCTCCATAATTGACAGAGTTCTCATTCAGATATGCATAATTTTGTGTCAAATCTGTAACATGACAATGTGAAATGCTCATCATTGACAGAATATTCCCCTTGACTTACTTAGCCAGAACCCTCCTAGTAATACTATTTGTGTTTAATGAAACGCGAGGTTGTTAAGTATTGATTTTCCCCTTACGTTCAGGATTCATAAATCCAGAATCTTATTTGTAGTTTCTTTTCTTCTGTGTATATCCAAAGAATCCTTTGAACAGGAACTATGTAATTAATGTTTTAAAAGCCTCTTCTAGTGTTATTGCATGAAAAGTATTTATACCAGACACCGATTTTCATCCTGATTAGCTGAAGTCAACAGTTCATCTGACTATCAATCAGGGGATCATGAGTCCGAGTCGCCCAGCCACAGTCCTGTAATGATTGATATACAACATTGCATGCCGTATTTTAGGTTATGTTATTCATCTCTCACTGCTATTCAAGTGAGTGAGTTATCATTTACAAGTACTTGAGGAGAAGGGTCTCCATTTCTGGATAACCAACCAGGATTCCAGGAATGAGTGGCTGGGAACCAACCAGGATTCCAGGAATGAGTGGCTGGGAACCAACCAGGATTCCAGGAATGAGTGGCTGGGTAAATTGATCTTCTATTAGCACAGAAATGATGCTAAATATTCAAACAAATTACCATATTAAACTTGCATATTTAGTTGCTTCACCGAAGACGACACCTATGCAAGTTCAAGAGACTCGTCCAACAGATTTGATGGAGGGAGCTACTGGGGGCTACGACTTTGAGACACAGTCCATTGTGAACCAGTTTCCAGAATCTATTTATGGTGAGACTAATGTTACCCATTATTTATTGCAAGTTTTGTTAATTTTTTAAATAAAACATGATGGTAGTCTTGCGTCCACCAAGACTTTAAGTCTTGGATATTTTTCTTAAGAAATAAGTTGCTTGGTAGTAATTCCCTTGTACAATGTAACCTTTGTAAATCGGACAACCTCTCGACCAAACTAAAAATCTGGTTTAGAGAGGTTTATAGAGGTTTTTGCTTGATATTACTAAATCCGGATCAAGCTTATGCCTTCACACAATAATAGGAGAATGAGATGTATCTTACAATGCCACATGGAATAAGTTTAATGTGAAAATTCTGAACTTTTAATGAGTTCAATATAAATATGTATGTTAAAATGGAAGTGAAATCAAGATGTGTATCAAACAACAGTGTAAAATATTTCATATCAATTTTAAGTAAACTATGGACATTTTCAATTTTTATTGAAAAGGTATCTTCCCTGTCTGACAGCATATATTGGTCTCTAAAGTACATGTCAGTTAGTTAGTTAGTACATTATAGAAATCAAACATGTGTTCACATGGTTCACATCTAATCAAAATATGTGTATCCTTTATTTTCAGGTACTCTTTAAAGTTACATGTATCCCTTAATTAATTTATTACATTTGTTAGCAACAAGCACCTGTCATCTTAACCTGCCGATCAAACTCCAACAAACACTAATGTTGGTGATTGTCACACTTAGGCAAACAAAGACATTTGATAAAAGGTGGCAGCCAGATCTTACAATTATACCCCAAGCTATCAATTGATATGGCACGTAACCTTGTGTAATCCAGAAGATAACCAGTAGCTCCGGTTTATAAACAAAACTACACCAAAATTGCTCAAATTTGTCAGATTTCCGGTTTATAGAGGTTTAGTCTACTATAGAAAAAGAAGGAAAATTTTCAGGACTTTTGAAAATGAACAGTTTATGGAGTATTCTGGTTTGTAAAGTGTCTGGTTTGCAGACGTTTCACTGTATAACCTATAGAAAAAAAATTATTCTTTAATACGTCTGCAATTTTTTAAGTTTTGTACTAAGCATAACAGTGCTGTTTTTACCAGAAGCTTAGGGCTTTCCGTAAAAATAAATAGAAAGGCCTGAAATTTAAACACTTCAGATACAATTTGGTGTTTAATTAAACTTACCAAATGAAGGTGTTGTCCAAACTGCCTTACTTTCAAGCACTAGGATGGCTATGTAAATTGTTGATGTCGTAAGTGTCAATCACAGGCCAGCCCTGTGCTTTGAAAAATATCATTTGCATGCAAGCAATTTAACTATCAGTAGCTGAAGTCGAGCTTCTTTGATTTCTCTCTCTATCATCCTTTATTGCTTAATCTGCCCATTAAAAGCTTTCTAGCACCCAAATTTTTAATTGAATCTTTACCAAACTAATACAGTAGTTCCGTAATAAAATGAAAGCTGTGATAATGAGTGTCATGTATCAAGATTTCTTATGGCTTGGGTGTCTGTATGGTTATAGAGTCTGTAGGTGCTGTTTGATTTTGTTCCATATGTCTTATAATCCTGTTTGGAGTAGAACATGCCACTTCCTGCTTGCATCGAAGACGGTCTTTCCCAAAGCCACTATGACAATTAAAAGAGACAATCACACATGGATGAGTTTACATGTAGATTCAATTTTGATACAATTATTGTTTTAATACATGTACATTGTTAAATGAAAATTAGGATCATTGGCATTAGGTATAAAGACAACAAATGTACATATACATTTTGTATTAAATATGTTGATACAGTCAAACCTGTATAAGTGTCACCTCTATTAAGCAGCCACTTGTCTTAAGCAGCTACGTTTGTGGTTTCTCATTTTTATACTTTCAGAGCAAATTAATCTGCATTAAACACCAACCTGTCTTAAAAGGCCACTTTTGCTCTTTCCTCTTGTCTGGCTGCTGTAGACAGGTTTGACTGTAATTGATGGTGAATTGGTAATAATTACATCTGTCTTCATATAACTTTATTGTTAATTGAAATTACTTGTGATTGTTTTTCCAAACAGCTTTTTGTTTTGCTTTCAGCCGATCTGGCCAACTTTGATGAAACTGACATATTGGCTCAAGTTATAGCGCAATCGCAGCGTGAATATCTAGATACTTTAAAGAAGAATATATCTCCAACACCATCGCCTTGTGATTGCAGTCCAGCATCTAGTTCAACAAACCAACAAAGTATGGACCCCAGTTAGCAGTGAACTCATCTTTAGTCTATGTGAGTGTGTGAATGTAGGTTTTACTACTTTGAAACATGGTGGACCAAGTTCAAGTTGAAATGAATATGAAAATATCTCTTTACTGTTGCAAGTCCCGGGATTTTGTGAGATTCATGATATTATAAGGAAGTGTTGGACCAATGAACCAAAAGGAATGGAAATTTCATATTGGACAGTTGTTGCAAATTTTTTATGGAACAAGTGGATGCTTTGTTTAGAAGTTTTAGTGAGCATTTTATGCATTATAGTTGTTTTAATGGTTTGTTTTTTTTTGGAAAAAGGAATATCTTGCTTGTGACAAAAAATTTATTGAATATTTGCTATTAAAAAAATAAGGCAATTTTAATATTTGCTTGCTGTGGGAAGTTAGGTAGCATTATTATAAAAAAAAAAAAATTGCCGTATTTTAATTTTTCATAGTCATTTTTAACAAAAATGAACATAATTTGTATAAAAAATATCAATGGGTTAAAATTCAATAAGACATATTTAGGTAGTTGCATTTTAGTGGGTAGGTAGGAGCACAGCAAAAAACTAAGTTTTAAGGATGGCCAAGATGTTTATAAAGAAGTTGCTTTTATATTCTCGTCTTAAGGCAATTTGGAACGGGGCCATCCCAAGTTAACAGTATGAATTTTAAAACATTTATTCTTTAAGTCCCAAATAACCATGAACAAACAGATAACATAATAGCAATATTATAAAGTGTTACGTGTTCAATGGTGTGTCAGTGAGATGAATATCTATAGATATCTTCCTGTATGTTTAAACCTGATCTGTTTAATAGAATATAAATGGGATATTAGTCACAGTTCAGCTCACATTTAATGTGTTGAATCTTCAACCAAAGAGAAAGAGAAAGAGAACAACTGTTAAGTTTTACCAAGGACTTGTAGAGAAGAATAGAAAAGTTGTATTTAGCCAAATAGATGTTTTATAAGTTTCAATCTTGCAAAATGATCTTGAATAGAAATAGTGCAGTGTGAAGTAATTTTGTGTCGTTGTTTTGTTTGAATGCAATTTACAAATTTTGTAATCAAAATTACATCTAAAATCTAACTGGCTGAGATTGGTCTTGTTTTGTTGAGAATTTCATTCTGTACATTAACAATTGTGAAAGTTTGTGTGAATATGCAAGCAGCTTTCACAAAATCTCCATTAATTGGTTTTCTTGATCTATACAAGTCCTTGGTTTTACCTGACAAAGAAGGTAGTGATTTGTAATAAATAATTCAAATCTTCTTTGAAAATATGTGACAAACAGTAGGTGGCTGTAAAATGTTATAGAAATAAATCAAACAGTCACCATTTACTGTTTGATAATTTACATGCAAAAACTGAATTATCTTGAATGTACATGTACAAATAATGCTATTCAGCCCTAGACCTGTAATAGTATTTAATTTTCATTAAAATGAGAGAGTGGTAAAAGTACTGGGATATTTTTGGGACTTCTGCTTGGACTAGAGATTTTATCGTGTAATGTATGATAACCATGAAAGATAAAACACTTACAGTACATAAATTCCAAATCATGTTATTTTAATACTTTAGTCAGCTTTTAAATTGCATAATGAACATGGCCACTTCGTTTTATGTTTGTACGGTTATGCCCAAGTTCAGCTTTACTTTGTTTGTGTGTGAGATTTAACTGTCATGTTGACATGTATATGAAATCAGCCCAACTGTCATGTTGACACATATGTGAAATAAGCCCTCTCAACCCAACTGTCATATTGACACATATGTGAAATAAGCCCTCCCAATCCAACTGTCATGTTGACACGTATATAAAATAAGCCCTCTGAACTCAACTGTCATGTTGACACATATATAAAATAAGCTCACCCAACTGATCTGTCATGTTGACACATATGTGAAATAAACCCTCCCAACCCAACTGTAATGTTGACACATATGTGAAATAAGCCATCTCAACCACAACTGTCATGTTGACACGTTTAAGAAATAAATCCTCCCACTCCAAATTGTGATGTTTACATGTATGTGAAATAAGCTGTCCCAACCCCAATTGTCATGGTGGCACATATGTGAAATAATCCCTCCCAACCCCAATTGTCATGGTGGCACATATGTGAAATAACTATTATAAGCCTTCCCAACCCAAGTTGTCATGGTGGCACATATGTGAAATAATCCCTCCCAACCCCAATTGTCATGGTGGCACATATGTGAAATAGTCCCTCCCAACCCCAACTGTCCCTCGCAACCCAAGTAAAATGTATTTGACAGAATGTATTTTACTTTGTTGCTGACATTCATGATTTAATATTGGTAGTGATGTTGTTTTGATGGCAATGCAAAAAGGAATTGTTTGATTCTCAGGCATTGGATAATTCCTCATTCAGCTGTATCAAGTGTTGGGTGCAGTGCCAGCAGACAGATACATGTATTATGTATATACAAACATATATCTGGAGCTATGCACTGTTATCAATTGTCATACATTCTGGGTAGCTTTCAAGGGACACTGTTCATGTTACAGGATTGTCAAACCAATGTACTTGTGTACTGATAAGCCAGAGTAGTGTCCCTTTAATTGTAAAAGGAAGCTTAATAGGGCTTGTTATAAACAAACAACAACAGAATTCCAACTTATCATCATACAAGGCTCAAAAGTATATTTCACATGTGTGTTTGACTGATTGTTAAATAACATTTATCAGCTTGTATTTCTTTGTTTTAAAGTCCTGAGTAATAATCTTGAGATAGGAATTCGTTCCAGTATAAACAGAAAATGGGAATATCATTATCTTCTACCTTACTTTGAAACCTGCTCAATCTATTGAAATGGTTAAGCATTTAAACAAAACTTTTTACACTGTTTATTGTGGAAAACACACAAAAAATTGCATACAAACAGTAGCATTGTGTGTTATAAATGATGTTATATTAGTATTTGATATTATTATCATTATTATTATTTTGTTTATTAAAAACAGAAACAATTTAATTTTTGTTAAATAGAGTTCTAAGTATAATTATATTGATATGTGAAAAGGTCATCTGTGAGAGTGTTGCTCCAGTATGAGGTAACGCATTTTGCATATTGGGCAAGAATATGTTCAGCACTTCTGCCTGTGTGATATATTTCAATCTTGCATACAAGATACGAACATTTGTCATTATACTGATGTGAGCTAATTCATTTATTTATAAAATGCACATGCTAGTATAATATCATGCACTTCTCTCTAAAGATGGTGAATCAATGTTATTATATTTGGTTCACATAAGAAAAAGAACCGGACATGAGTACCTAACATTGAGAGAATGAGATTGCAGCCCTTGGTATCATGGCAGAGCCTCCATTTCCATCAAACAGTGAAACTTTGTATTAGATTATACTTATTTCAGTGTAAAACCCATGACACATATTTATATGATGTGCTTCATGCCTGTTTGTCTGATGTAAGGTAATGGAACTGCTTTACTTAAAGTACCTACTTTTTGTGATAAAGGTTGTTTTAAATTATTTTTGTTTTAACTAAAATCTTTATTTATTGTATTTAATTGTTTAAGAAATATTTCTAGGGAATTAAAAAGAACATTTTCCCCTTATTATTGTTGCTTTTTTTCTCTAAAGGACACTGCTTTGTGCTAGTTTTTCATCAGATGCAGACAAGGTACTTCTTTAATACACAAGTGTCCATTTATTATTTAAGTTATTAAAAGAGATGGCAAAAAATATTATATAATATTATTCTAGCCAGTGACTTTAATCAGTTAAATTATAAATGAACACCAATGTCAGAATCCTTATATAGGAGCACCAATGTCAGAATCCTTATATAGGAGCACCAATGTCAGAATCCTTATATAGGAGCACCAATGTCAGAATCCTTATATAGGAGCACCAATGTCAGAATCCTTATATAGGAGTGCCAATGTCAGACTCCTTATATAGGAGCATCAATGTCAGAATCCTTATATAGGAGCACCAATGTCAGACTCCTTATATAGGAGCACCAATGTCAGAATCCTTATATAGGAGCACCAACATCGGAATCCTTATATAGGAGTACCAATGTCAGACTCCTTATATAGGAGCACCAACATCGGAATCCTTATATAGGAGTACCAATGTCAGACTCCTTATATAGGAGCACCAATGTGAGGCTCCTTATACTACTTAACACAAGAAAATTGTACAGTTACCATATATCTTTCAAGACACCTATAAGAAACAAGAAAAAATGTTTTTCTCTATTAATAACACAATGCATGTGATGTAATGCTTAAAAGTATCATCATTTTACAATGACAAAGTATCCTCATTTTACAATGACAAAGTAACATCATTTTAAAATGACAAAGTAACATCATTTTACAATGACAAAATATCATCATTTTATAATGACAAAGTAACATCATTTATATGATCCTTAAGTCAGAAAATAACTCGGTATTTTACGTCCGAGATCTGAGTTGTACAGGCAACACCAAGGATGAACGGGAAGTGATATTACACCAGATCAATATCAAAATTGTATAACAGGTTAATTACACTCCTGCACCCTAAGTTGGGTCCTAAATAGAGTATTGAATTATTACAACACTGATTACATAACCCTATATAACTGTTTTACTAACCTCTGTGTACAAGGGGCTCGACAATTTTAATTAATTTATGTTCTGTTAACCTGAATATCTATGAGCTGTTGTTAAGAAAAGACCACACTGTGATTCAGATACTGACAATAACATCATTCTTAGATTCATATTTTTTTACCATTGGTATTAATTTCTTGTTCAAATGCATTTTCTTGAAAGATAATACCCTATGTAGTCAACTAAGTCCACATGCTCAAACCCATGATGTGCTAGGATAGAGTCACTTGCTTATATAATTTTGTAAAAGCATTTTGTAAATTTGGTAGTTATAATGATGTTGGTGATATATAAGAAGAGAATAACTGTCTTGGTAGGGACTTACAATATATATTTCTCACCATCTGACAGGGATATCTTGGTCACATGGGTTTGTGAGATAATTTACCCTCACCTAGGTCAGATAAACTATTCTCATCTATCTCACAAGGATATGTTGTGATCACGTGGGTTTGTGAGATAATTTATCCACACCTAGGTCAGATAAACTATTCTCACCTATCTCACAGGGATATGTTGTGATCACGTTGGTTTGTGAGATAATTTATCCACACCTAGGTCAGATAAACTATTCTCACCTATCTCACAAGGATATGTTGTGATCACGTGGGTTTGTGAGATAATTTATCCACACCTAGGTCAGATAAACTATTCTCACCTATCTCACAGGGAAATCTCAGTCACGTGGGTTTGTGAGATAATTTATCCTCGACTAGATCAGATAAATTATTCTTGTCTATCTGACAGGGATATCTTGGTCACTTATGTTTATGAGACAATTTATCCTCACCTTGGTCAGATAAAGTATTCTCTCCTATCACGCGAATACCTAATTCAAGCGGTTTTGTGTGATTATATAATGTTTGTAATCTAGATGAGGAAGTTATAGTTAAAATGATATGTTGAATATCGGTAGTAGTTGGATATTGCGGAAACATAGGGCGAGATGTTACTTTTGGAAGAAAGCATAAAACTTGGCATACAAGAATTTGAAATTATGTTCTTACATTTAAGTTAATTAGACAACTATCTTAAATCTTTATTTTTGTCTTATTTTTGTTTAGTCTCATCACCATTATATTTTTGTCAGATATTCAGAGAGTTTTACCATTTTAATTTATTCAGGCATTCATAAATCAAGTTTTATTATTATATAGCTGTGTTTACAGTAACACATTATGACTAACCTACATGTAGCTTTTAAATTGGGCCAACTAAATTTGGGTCTGCAGGGATACTATGAAAAGTCTTCTTTGTTTTCCTTTTCTTTTTTTTTTCGACAGTATTACTGGTATTGAAATCCATCTGTTTTAACGTTTATCCACACATGGGCTTTTAAGCCCTTTGGATTATCTGAATAAAAAGTTATCAAAGTTTATAATTTATTGTCATCAGATACATTGTCTGTTACAGCTGATGATTGTTGTGTTAGTAAACATATATAACAACTATATGCATTATTGTTAGCACAGCAGTAGTGTACGTTGTTGAGCACTGACACCAGAGGTTGTGGGTTCGATTCCCAGCTTTTGCCAGTAACTTGAGGAAGAATGATGGATCTACTTAAATTCATTCTAAAGCCTTCATCCACCAATAAAACCTTCATATATAATATGGAAATAGTGATGAGACACTTTCATATAAAAAATAGTTAATACAGGATTCACTCTTGTCATTTCAAACCTTCAGGATTCACTCTTGTCATTTCAAACCTTCCAATTAGTTATATTTTATTCTGCAATAAAATGTGTATGTTTTCAATGAATGTTAACCATTAACATCGCCATTTTCATACATACAGACGTACTCGAATGTGTACCAAGTTAGTATCAGACAATATTTGCTTGCGCTAATTTTCCATTTTTGAGTATATATTTTTGTTAACCCCAATATACGGTATGTTTGGAGCATGTGCCACCTTATTTATTAGTTGTCATTTCATCAGCTTACCTGAGCCGAAGGCTCACAGGTAAGCTTTTATGATCGCCTGGTGTCTGTCGCCTCGTCCGTCGTCCTTCGTTAACTTTTAGCTTCTTACAACTTCTCCTCTGAAACCACAGGGCCAATTTTAATATAACTTCACAGAAATGTTTATTGGGTGACCCTCTACCAAGTTTGTTCAAGCCATCTTGATTTGTCAAAAAACATGGCCTCCAGGGGGTGGGGCAAGTTTAATTAGTAAAAACTTAAAAAAATCTTCTTGTCAGAAACTATTGGCTCGATTTTAAAATAATTTAACAGAAATGTTACTTGGGTGAACCTCTTCCAAGTTTGTTCAAGCCATCTTAATTCGTCAAAAAACATGACCGCCAGGGGTTGGGGTTAGTTAACCATATAAGCTATAGTAAAAACTTAAAAAATCTTCTCGTCAGAAACCAATGGGCCAATTTTGATATAACTTCACAGAAATGTTCCTTGGGTGACCCTCTACCAAGTTTGTTCAAGCCATCTTGATTCATCTAAAGACATGGCCAGCAGTGGGCGGGGCAAGTTTAGTTGATAAATTAAAAAATCTTCTTGTCAGAAACTACTGGCTCGATTTTAGAATAATTTCATGGAAATGTTCCTTGGAGGACCTTCTACCAATTTGTTCAAGCCATCTTGATTCGTCAAAAAACATGGCCGCCAGGGGGCTGGGCAAGTTTAATTAATAAAAACTTAAAAAATCTTCTTGTCAGAAACTACTGGCTCGATTTTAAAATAATTTCATAGAAATGTTCCTTGGAGGACCCTTCACCAGGTTTGTTCAAACCGTAAGTGATTTGTCAAAAAACATGGCGACCAGGGGGTGGGTTTAGTTTACTATATAAGATTTAGTAAAAACTTAAAAAATCTTCTTGTCAGAAACCACTGGATCGATTTTAAAACAATTTCGCAGAAATGTTCCTTGTGTGACCCTTAACCAAGTTTGTTCAAGCCGTTGTGATTTGTTAAAAAACATGACCACCATAGTGAGGTGCTAGTTTACTATATAGGCAGCTATAGTAAAAATTTCAAAAGCCTTCTTGTCAGAATCTATTTACCTGATTTCGATATAATTTCACTGACATTTACCATGGGTGAACCTCTACCAAGTTTGAACTCTTATACGCATCTGTTACATCTTCAAAACAAATCAAAATTCTAACTACTCGCCCATCTCGTTTTTCTGGAATTTTGAGTGTACATGTATTATATAATCTACTTAAGTTGGATGACTCAAGGTGAGTCAGGTGAGCGATATAGGGCCATCTTGACCCTCTTGTTTCCAATTCTGTTGATTAAAACTAGCACTGCTCAGTGTCGGTTTGTTTCTTACTTGTATGTTGCGATGTATACTTGTTACTGAATAAACATGAATAAACATAAATAATAACTGACAGAAGTGTTTGGTTTTGTTTTATTTTCATTTATTACATTTAAAGTAGTCTATTAAAACTATAAAAAAACACTGGTGCATGTAAGTTGACTGTCTTGTAAAACAATAGGAATGCATGGTCTAGTGGTAGAGCATTGGCCAAGATTGACAGGTCCTGGGTTTACCCTCGCCACAGAAGTGTACGATGTCTTTGAGCAAGGTGATTTCTCTGCTTTATGTACTCATTTTACTCAGAAGGCATTCAAGTGTAATCTATAATACCATTTCATTATTGATGTAAAATAAATAAAGCAACTATACAAGGGCAGCGAGGTCGATTGGTAGAGTACTGAAGCCATGATTGGAAGGTCGGGGTCCGATTCCCACAATGGCTACGTGTATTGTCCTTGAGCATGACATTTTTTCCGCATATGCTAAATACTGGTTCTACCCAGGAAGACTTCGAGCATGATTTGTCTAAGTTGTAATAACTTGCTGAAGTAAAATAAATAAGTTTAAACAAAACTTCTACAAGCTATGTTTTTTATCACACGTGTTCACTGCCATGTAAATTAACAACAGCAAAAAATGTTTTGAATTTGAATAAATCTAATACCAGCAATAACACTTATGGTTTTAACCGCCAATTTGATCACTCAGCATTCCGGTCAAATTTCTTAAAATTGAATGTTTTATCAACAATGTGTATAGTCTGTCACTGAGCGTGGAAATGTATACATGAGAATGACGTTTCTGAAACGTCATGTTGGGTTTTGGACGTTTAAAAAAAATGGTATACACTAAATACATTTTGCCTCTCAGTATACTTTGGCTTTGGGGTAGTCGTTTGGTTTCAGCTTTATATGAAGCTCTTTTTCCAAGAATTGCTGCTCGACCAATAGCATTGCCAATATATACATGACATTTTGTTCACTACCACTCCAGTAACCCAGGGAGACAAGCTGGATGATTTATTCATGTGTTCACTACCACTCCAGTAACCCAGGGAGACGGGCTGGATAATTTATACATGTGTTCACTACCACTCCGGTAACCCAGGGAGACGGGCTGGATAATTTATACATATGTTCACTACCACTCCAGTAACCCAGGGAGACAAGCTGGATAATTTATACATATGTTCACTACCACTCCAGTAACCATGGGAGACAAGCTGGATAATTTATACATGTGTTCACTACCACTCCAGTAACCCAGGGAGACAAGCTGGATGATTTATTCATGTGTTCACTACCACTCCAGTAACCCAGGGAGACAAGCTGGATTATTTATTCATGTGTTCACTACGACTCCAGTATCCCAGGGAGACGGGCTGGATAATTTATACATATGTTCACTACCACTCCAGTAACCCAGGGAGACGTGCGGGATAATTTATACATATGTTCACTACCACTCCAGTAACCCAGGGAGACAAGCTGGATAATTTATACATGTGTTCACTACCACTCCAGTAACACAGGGAGACAAGCTGGATGATTTATTCATGTGTTAACTACCACTCCAGTAACCCAGGGAGACGGGCTGGATAATTTATACATATGTTCACTACCACTCCAGTAACCCAAGGAGACAAGCTGGATAATTTATACATGTGTTCACTACCACTCCAGGAGCCCAGGGAGACGGGCTGGATAATTTATACATGTGCTCACTACCACTCCAGTAACCCAGGGAGACGGGCTGGATAATTTATGCATGTGTTCACTACCACTCCAGGAGCCCAGGGAGACGGGCTGGATAATTTATACATGTGTTCACTACCACTCCAGTAACCCAGGGAGACGGGCTGGATAATGTATACATGTGTTCACTACCACTCCAGGAGCCCAGGGAGACGGGCTGGATAATTTATACATGTGTTCACTACCACTCCAGGAACACAGGGAGACGGGCTAGATAATGTATACATGTTATCACTACCACTCCAGGGAGACGGGCTGGATAATTTATACATCTGTTCACTACCACTCCAGTAACCCAGGGAGACAAGCTGGATAATTTATTCATGTGTTCACTACCACTCCAGTAACCCAGGGAGACAAGCTGGATGATTTATACATGTGTTCACTACCACTCCAGGAGCCCAGGGAGACGGGCTGAATAATTTATACATGTGTTCACTAACACTCCAGTAACCCAGGGAGACGGGCTGGATAATGTATACATGTGTTCACTACCACTCCCGTAACCCAGGGAGACAAGCTGGATAATTTATTCATATGTTCACTACCACTCCTGTAACCCAGGGAGACAGGCTGGATAATGTATACATGTGTTCACTACCACTCCAGGAGCCCAGGGAGACGGGCTGGATAATTTATACATGTGTTCACTACCACTCCAGTCACCCATGGAGACGGATTGGATAATTTATTCATGTGTTCACTACCACTGCAGTAACCCAGGGGCACAGGCTGGATAATGTATACATGTGTTCACTACCACTCCAGTAACCCAGGGAGACAAGCTGGATGATTTATACATGTGTTCACTACCACTCCAGGAGCCCAGGGAGACGGGCTGAATAATTTATACATGTGTTCACTAACACTCCAGTAACCCAGGGAGACGGGCTGGATAATGTATACATGTGTTCACTACCACTCCCGTAACCCAGGGAGACAAGCTGGATAATTTATTCATATGTTCACTACCACTCCTGTAACCCAGGGAGACAGGCTGGATAATGTATACATGTGTTCACTACCACTCCAGGAGCCCAGGGAGACGGGCTGGATAATTTATACATGTGTTCACTACCACTCCAGTCACCCATGGAGACGGATTGGATAATTTATTCATGTGTTCACTACCACTGCAGTAACCCAGGGGCACAGGCTGGATAATGTATACATGTTTTCACTACCACTCCAGTAACCCAGGGAGACGGGCTGGATAATTTATACATGTGTTCACTACCACTCCAGGAACCCTGGGAGATGGGCTGGATAATTTATACATGTGTTCACTACCACTCCAATAACACAGGGAGACGGGTTCGATAATTTATACATGTGTTCACTACCACTCCAGTAACTCAGGGAGACGGGCTGGATAATTTTTACATGTGTTCACTACCACTCCAGGAGCTCAGGAAGACGGGCTGGATAATTTATACATATGTTCACTACCACTCCAGGAGCTTGGGAAGACGGGCTGGATAATTTATACATGTGTTCACTACCACTCCAGGAGCTCAGGAAGACGGGCTGGATAATTTATACATATGTTCACTACCACTCCAGGAGCTCAGGAAGACGGGCTGGATAATTTTTACATATGTTCACTACCACTCCAGAAGCTCGGAAGGACGGGCTGGATAATTTATACATATGTTCACTACCACTCCAGGAGCTCAGGAAGACGGGCTGGATAATTTTTACATATGTTCACTACCACTCCAGTAACCCAGGGAGACGGGCTGGATAATTTATACATATGTTCACTACCACTCCAGTAACCCATTGAGACGGGCTGGATAATTTATACATATGTTCACTACCACTCAAGGAGCCCAGGGAGACGGGCTGGATAATTTATACATATGTTCACTACCACTCCAGAAATCCAGGGAGACGAGCTTGATAATTTATACATGTGTTCACTACCACTCTAGTAACCCAGGGAGACGGGCTGGCTTATTTATACATATGTTCACTACCACTCAAGGAGCCAATGGAGACGG
The DNA here is from genome assembly GCA_029582155.1 of Panopea generosa. Taxonomy (NCBI): domain Eukaryota; kingdom Metazoa; phylum Mollusca; class Bivalvia; order Adapedonta; family Hiatellidae; genus Panopea; species Panopea generosa. The sequence continues at coordinate 37,234,665 of CM055903.1, forward strand.
GCTGGATAATTAATACGTCTTCACTATCACTCCAGGAGCTCAAGGAGACGGGCTGGATAATTTATACATATGTTCACTACCACTCCAGTAACCCAGGGAGACGTGCTGGATAATTTATACATGTGTTCACTACCACTCCAGGAACCCAGGGAGACGGGCTGGATAATGTATACATGTGTTCACTACCACTCCAGGAGTCCAGGGAGACAGGCTGGATAATTTATACATATGTTCACAGGAGCTCAGGGAGACGCGCTGTATAATTTATACATATGTTCAATACCACTCCAGGAGCTCAGGGAGACAGGCTGGATAATTTATACATATGTTCAATACCACTCCAGGAGCTAAGGGAGACAGGCTGGATAATTGATACATGTGTTCTCTACCACTCTAGGAGCTCAGGGAGACGGGCTGGATAATTTATACATATGTTCACTACCACTCCAGGAACACAGGGAGACAGGCTGGATAATTTTTACATGTGTTCACTACCACTCCAGGAGCTCAGGGAGACAGGCTGGCTAATTTATGCATGTGTTCACTACCACTCCAGTCACCCAGGGAAACGGGCTTGATAATTTATACATGTGTTCACTACCACTCCAGTAACCGAGGGAGACAAGCTGGATAATTTATACATATGTTCACTACCACTCAAGGAGCCCATGGAGACGGGCTGGATAATGTATACATGTGTTCATTACCACTCCAGTAACCCAGGGAGACGGGCTGGATAATGTATACATGTGTTCACTACCACTCCAGTAACTCAGGGAGACGGGCTGGATAATTTTTACATGTGTTCACTACCACTCCAGGAGCTCAGGAAGACGGGCTGGATAATTTATACATATGTTCACTACCACTCCAGGAGCTTTGGAAGACGGGCTGGATAATTTATACATATGTTCACTACCACTCCAGGAGCTCAGGAAGACGGGCTGGATAATTTATACATATGTTCATTACCACTCCAGGAGCTCAGGAAGACGGGCTGGATAATTTATACATATGTTCACTACCACTCCAGGAGCTCAGGAAGACGGGCTGGATAATTTATACATATGTTCACTACCACTCCAGGAGCTTGTGAAGACGTGCTGGATAATATATACATACATGTATGTTCACTACCACTCCAGGAGCTTGGGAAGACGGGCTGGATAATTTATAAATATGTTCACAGGAGCTCAAGGAGACGGGCTGGATAATTTATACATGTGTTCACTACCACTCCAGTAACCCAGGGAGATGGGCTGGATAATTTATACATGTGTTCACTACCACTCCAGTAACCCAGGGAAACGTGCTGGATAATTTATTCATATGTTCGCTACCACTCCAGTAACCCAGGGAGACGGGCTGGATAATTTATACATATGTTCACTACCACTCCAGTAACCCAGGGAAACGTGCTGGATAATTTATTCATGTGTTCACTACCACTCCAGTAACCCAGGGAAACGTGCTGGATAATTTATTCATATGTTCACTACCACTCCAGTAACCCAGGGAGACGGGCTGGATAATTTATACATGTGTTCACTACCACTCCAGTAACCCAGGGAAACGTGCTGGATAATTTATTCATATGTTCACTACCACTCCAGTAACCCAGGGAGACGGGCTGGATAATTATACATGTGTTCACTACCGCTCCAGTAACCCAGGGAGACGGGCTGGATAATTTATACATGTGTTCACTACCACTCCAGTTACCCAGGGAAACGTGCTGGATACTTTATTCATATGTTCACTACCACTCCAGTAACCCAGGGAGACGGGCTTGATAATTTATACATATGTTCACTACCACTCCAGTAACCCAGGGAAACGTGCTGGATAATTTATTCATGTGTTCACTACCATTCTTGTAACCTAGGGAAACGTGCTGGATAATTTATTCATGTGTTCACTACCACTCCAGTAACCCAGGGAGACGGGCTGGCTAATTTATACACATGTTCACTACCACTCCAGAAATCCAGGGAGACAAGCTGGATAATTTATACATATGTTCACTACCACTCTAGTAACCCAGGGAGACTGACTGGATAATTTATTCATGTGTTCACTACCACTCCATTAACCCAGGGAGACGGGCTGGCTAATTTATACATATGTTCACTACCACTCAAGGAGCCAATGGAGACGGTCTAAATAATTAATACGTCTTCACTACCACTTTAGGAGCTCAAGGAGACGGGCTGGATAATTTATACACATGTTCACTACCACTCCAGTAACCCATTTAGACGGGCTGGATAATTTATACATATGTTCACAGGAGCTCAGGGAGACGGGCTGGATAATTTATACATGTGTTCACTACCACTCCAGAAACCCAGGGAGACGGGCTGGCTAATTTATACATATATTCACTACCACTTAAGGAGCCAATGGAGACGGTCTGGATAATTAATACGTCTTCACTACCACTCCAGGAGCTCAAGGAGACGGGCTGGATAATCTATACATATGTTCACTACACTCCAGTAACCCAGGGAGACGTGCTGGATAATTTATACATGTGTTCACTACCACTCCAGGAACCCAGGGAGACGGGCTGGATAATGTATACATGTGTTCACTACCACTCCAGGAGTCCAGGGAGACAGACTGGATAATTTATACATATGTTCACAGGAGCTCTGGGAGACGCGCTGTATAATTTATACATATGTTCAATACCACTCCAGGAGCTCAGGGAGACAGGCTGGATAATTTATACATATGTTCAATATCACTCCAGGAGCTCAGGGAGACAGGCTGGTTATTTTATACGTGTTCTCTACCACTCTAGGAGCTCAGGGAGACGGACTGGATAATTTATACATATGTTCACTACCACTCCAGGAACACAGGGAGACAGGCTGGATAATTTATACATGTGTTCACTACCACTCAAGGAACTCAGGGAGACAGGCTGGATAATTTATCCATGTGTTCACTACCACTCCAGTAACCCAAGGAAACGGTCTTGATAAGTTATACATGTGTTCACTACCACTCCAGTAACCGAGGGAGACCGGCTGGATAATTTATACATATGTCCACTACCACTCAAGGAGCCGAGGGAGACGGGCTGGATAATTTATACATGTGTTCACTACACTCTAGTAACCCAGGGAGACGGACTGGGTAATTTATTCAAGTGTTCATTACACTCCATTAACCCAGGGAGACGGGCTGGATAATTTATACATATGTTCACTACCACTCCAGGAGCTCAGGGAGACGGGCTGGATAATTTATACATATGTTCACTACCACTCCAGGAGCCCAAGGAGACGGGCTTGATAACTTATACGTCTTCACTACCACTCCGGGAGCTCAAGGAGATGAGCTGGATAATTTATTCATATGTTCACTACCACTCAAGGAGCCCAGGGAGACGGGCTGGATAATTTATACGTCTTCACTACCACTCCGGGAGCTCAAGGAGATGGGCTGGATAATTTATACATATGTTCACTACCACTCAAGGAGCCCAGGGAGATCGGCTGGATAATTTATACGTCTTCACTACCACTCCGGGAGCTCAAGGAGACGGGCTGGATAATTTATACATATTTTCACTACCACTCCAGTAACCCAGTGAAACGGGCTTGATAATTTAAACATGTGTTCACTACCACTCCAGTAACTCAGGGAGACGGGCTGGATAATTTATTCCTTTGTTCACTACAACTCCAGGAACTTAGGGAGACGGGCTGGATAATTTATACATGTGTTCACTACCACTCCAGTAACTCAGGGAGACGGGCTGGATAATTTATTCCTTTGTTCACTACAACTCCAGGAACTTAGGGAGACGGGCTGGATAATTTATACATGTGTTCACTACCACTCCAGGAACACAGGGAGACGGGCTGGATAATTTATTCCTGTGTTCACTACAACTCCAGGAACTTAGGGAGACGGGCTGGATAGTTTATACATGTGTTCACTACCACTCCAGGAACACAGGAAGACGGACTTGATAATTTAAACATGTGTTCACTACCACTCCAGTAACTCAGGGAGACGGGCTGTATAATTTATTCCTGTGTTCACTACAACTCCAGGAACTTAGTGGAGACGGGCTGGATAATTTATACATGTGTTCACTACCACTCCAGGAACACAGTGAGACGGGCTGGATAATTTATTCCTGTGTTCACTACAACTCCAGGAACTTAGGGAGACGGGCTTGATAATTTATACATGTGTTCACTACCACTCCAGGAACACAGGGAGACAGGCTGGATAATTTATACATGTGTTCACTACCACTCCAGGAACACAGGGAGACGGGCTGGATACTTTATACATGTGTTCACTACTACTCCAGGAACACAGGAAGACGGGCTGGATAATTGATACATGTGTTCACTACCACTCCAGGAACACAGGGAGACGGGCTGGATAATTTATACATATGTTCACTACCACTCCAGGAACACAGGGAGACGGGCTGGATAATTTATACGTCTTCACTACCACTCCGGGAGCTCAAGGAGATGGGCTGGATAATTTATACATATGTTCACTACCACTCCAGGAGCCCAGGGAGGCAGGCTGGATAATTTATTCATGTGTTCATTACCACTTCATTAACCCAGGGAGACGGGCTGGATAATTTATTCATGTGTTCATTACCACTCCATTAACCCAGGGAGACGGGCTGGATAATTTATACATATGTTCACTACCACTCCAGGAGCTTGGGAAGACGGGCTGGATAATTTATACGTCTTCACTACCACTCCGGGAGCTCAAGGAGATGGGCTGGATAATTTATACATATGTTCACTACCACTCAAGGAGCCCAGGGAGACCGGCTGGATAATTTATACGTCTTCACTACCACTCCGGGAGCTCAAGGAGACGGGCTGGATAATTTATACATATGTTCACTACCACTCAAGGAGCCCAGGGAGACGGGCTGAATAATTTATACGTCTTCACTACCACTCCGGGAGCTCAAGGAGATGGGCTGGATAATTTATACATAAGTTCACTACCACTCAAGGAGCCCAGGGAGACTGGCTGGATAAGTTATACGTCTTCACTACCAGTCCGGGAGCTCAAGGAGATGGGCTGGATAATTTATACATATGTTCACTACCACTCAAGGAGCACAGGGAGACGGGCTGGATAATTTATACGTCTTCACTACCACTCCGGGAGCTCAAGGAGACCGGCTGGATAATTTATACTTATGCTCTTTACCACTCAAGTAACCCAGGGAGACGGGCTGGATAATTTATACATGTGTTCACTACCACCCCAGGAGCCCAGGGAGACGTCTGGATAATTTATTCATAGGTTCACTACCACTCCAGGAGTCCAGGGGTCTGGATAATTTATACGTTACTTGCGGAAGGACGGTCGCTCTACTCAGTCTGATTCATTCTGAGGTCATCCTCATGTTGAACAATACTTACATGTATGGTATGATGTTGAACAATACTTACATGTATTGTATGATATTGAACAATGCTTACATGTATAGTATGGTATTGAACAATACTTACATGTATAGTATGATGTTGATCAAGACTTGGCTCGAACAATGCTTAAGTCGAACTAATTTGTTCAGTCCCGTCGGATTCGAGCCATCGAAGTTCTACTGTAAATAAGCTGTATTTTGTATCAAGGAATTTAAGCAAAGATCAGATTCTTTAAATTCAAACAACTGATTTGTAAAGATGCATTGTAACTATTTGATTTAATCTAAAATATACTCATGTATGTAACATAGTTATGGTCACTCTCGTATTGCTGCGTGCATGTATGATATTGTTTGTAAATAACGATGAACTTCGTATATGTTAAAGTTATATGGAATAAAATTCTGTTCTGTTCTATATTCCGAATGCTAACATTAGATTAGAGAAATAAGTTATTTTTTGTTCGAATGGTATACATGGATGTCTTGTGCTCTCATCATCCCAAAAGCATCATCACAATTTTAGTTTCTTCGTACTTTCCCCAGTTTGTTTGAAACCGGGCAACTGTAAAACCGCTGACTTGCACAGCTGACGTCAACTATGGCTGACCAAATTATGCGAGGAAAACGCTAACCAGTCGGAAAAAACTGACCAAGTCAATACTATTTTTTATTTAAAGTTATGTTTTATGTAAAATAAGATGTATTTGAATAACATACATAAAAATATAATCAGATGTTTGTTTTAAAGCTTATTTTTCAGTTCAAAATATGAAGAAAACGCTGACCAAATCCGAGTTTCGTAAGAAAACCCTGACCAAGTTAACAACAAACGTGTTGTAAACTTGTCAGCTATAAAAGTCAGCGTTTCAGAGTGACCCTTTGAAACGTCGTTTGAATATCAAATCAAATCATTTTGACATATAAACACAAACATTAGCTTTGTATAGCTATTGACCGACATTAGAAATTTATCTAGCTTTATACAAGCACATTGATAGCGGTATTCAGGTAAGGAAATTTATATACTGTGACATCTAAGAAATTAAAGGTCAGTAGGTAATGGTGAAAGTGGACATTGGTAGGGAAGATAACTACGTGACGTAAAGTTAGCCATCGTATTTGTAAAATAGTGGAGACGTAAAGTTAGCCATTGCATTGTAAAATAATGAAGACGTGAAGTTAGTCATCGCATTGTAAAATAGTGGAGACGTAAGGTTAACCATAGCGTTGTAAAATAGTTGACGCAAAGTTAGCCATCGTAGACTAGTTGAAAAATAGTGGAGATGTAAAGTTCACCATCACATTTGTAAAATAGTGGACACGTATAGTTAGCCATCGCGTTGTAAAATAGTTGAGATGTAAAGTTAGCCATCGCATTGTTAAATAGTTGAGACGTAAAGTTAGCCATCGCATTGTTAAATAGTTGAGACGTATATTTAGCGTCCGTAGACTAGTTGTAAACTAGTGGAGACGTAAAGTTAGCCATCGTATTTGTAAAATAGTGAAGATATAAAGTTAGCCATCGTATTTGCAAAACAGTGAAGACGTTAAGTTAGCCATCCCATTGTAAAATAGCGAAGACGTATAGTTAGCCATCGTGGACTAGTTGTAAACTAGTGGAGACGTAAAGTTAGCCATCGTATTTGTAAAATAGTGGAGACGTAAAGTTAGCCATCGTATTTGTAAAATAGTGAAGACGTTATGTTGCCATCGCATTAAAAAATAGTTGAGACGTAAGGTTAGCCATCGTAGACTAGTTGTAAACTAGTGGAGACGTAAAGTTCGCCATTGCATTTGTAAAATAGTTGAGACGTAAAGTAAGCCATCGTAGACTAGTTGTAAACTAGTGGAGACGTAAAGTTAGCGATCGCTTTGTAAAATAGTGGACACATAAAGTTCGCCATCGCATTTGTAAAATAGTGGACACGTAAAGTTAGCCATCGTAGACAAGTTGTAAACTAGTGGAGACGTAAAGTTAGCCATCGTAGACAAGTTGTAAACTAGTGGAGACGTAAAGTTAGCCATCGTATTTGTAAACTAATGGAGAGTTAAGGTTAGCCATCGTATTTTGAAAATAGTGGAGACGTAAAGTTAGCCATCGTATGGTAAAATAGTGGAGACATAACTGACTGTAACAAGCGGCCGGTAAGCAGACAACAGTACGTACAAACCCACCAGAGAAAACACTTGCAGTAGACGAAATATCATGCTATGGTAATTTTATGTAGAGTTGTATAGTAGAATACATTGTTATTAAATTAATTAATTAAAGTTGTAATTGCTTTAAGGTTTATAATAAGAAGTAATTTAGAAATATTGATTGATCATTCAATGTAACGCACATCTGGAGACTTCACAGAAATCGCACCTAGCGACCAAAACCACTGTCGAAACACGAAATTGAAGACCGAAAATAAAGTTCCTATCCTTGACTCCTATTTCAGAACTAAAAAAGTGTTTGGTGCGCTTTTAGAAAATAGTACACATTTAAAAACTATACTTTTAGCGGGTCTTTGTAACGATCAGTTTTTTACAACTTTGAATTGCCAATAGCCGCATTGTTTAAATATAAAGTGGGTGTCTAGAACAACAGATACGCGCAATAAACAAAGTAGTGATTAGGTCCTACATGACATTGTGTGAAACGTCGAATAGATGCCGTTTAACAGATTAACGTGTAGACACTTTACCTGACTGACAGAACAACGACATAATATGATTTTACTTGCAAAGTAATTACTGTCAAATTCAAAAGAAACACTTTACGTCCCTTAATTAAGGCAATCGCATAACAAAACAAGAAATACATAGAGGCACAATCAGTATTCATGTCCTTACAAATTAACATGAAACTGAGATATATTTAGTATAAATTATGCCGATCTCGATCATGTCTGGTGCAAAATAGTGTTGTTTATCGTCAACATCATCGGGTCAGTCCGGATAAGCGATTAAGTTCCAATTAAGATTTATACCGCCGATAACGATATATTCCTCAATGGCATAATGGTTATATATGCGGGTTGTCGCTCGGTCAATCCGTGTTCGAACCCCCTAACAAGAATGTGTTTCCGTCTAGTTACTTTGCAACACTATTTATCCTTTAGTGCTCCATACCCAGCTTCCTATACAAAAAAATAGGTTCCAACAAAATGTCATTTTTTATCCATATATGTATTTATATATTTGCACATGTTCTAATACTAATACTAAAGAATGACGGAATTGGCCGAACACATACGATTGAATCGGATTTTTTACGATAATTTCCGTCAACGAAGCGTTGGAATTACCGATCAGTAAATTCTAAAGCGGTGCATGCATAATTGGTAACAGTGAACATATGATATAATGTGGTTATTCAGGGAATATAAACGTTTATTTTATCAATGAAAACGTTAAACGTACGTAGTAAATACGGGGGGAAAGTTTGTATAATTTGATGATTTTGACAATTAACACACAAAATACTTATATCTTGCCATACATATAAACTAATCCTATGATTTGTTGAAATCTTATCATCAAATGTTTAACTATGCTGATAGAAGATATTAATTTCAAGCATATTTTGCTATTCAGTATAGACATTATCTCGTTCAACACCCGCAGTAGTCGACGTTTCTTTCAAAAATAAACAAGTCTTGTGTAATTTATGTGTTGGCAATGAATAAGGTTAAATATGTTTTTTTCGCAATATTGAAAGAAGACGGCTAGATAGACTGGTTTCTTTTGTGAAATTACAATTGATTTTTAGACAATTACCGCCAATAAAAGCTTGCTTGGGCTTAATAGGCTTATCAGTAAAACAACAATAACATATATGTATTAAACTCTAAATTAATCCCCCACTTTGAATAAGCTATTATTAAAACGTGCTTATTCTTCAGTTTTATTGTATACATGATTACAAGTTTTCTATATATATAATAACTCTTGACGTAAATGGTTACCCCTGCCGATAGGCAATAGTGTAACAATTTAATACGCATTCACTTGAACGGTACAAAGCCGTATATATACCCCATTATATTGGAGTGTATAATTCGCATATATAACATTGTCCACATTTTGGCTTTAAATTTAAATGTGCGTACCCGATAGTAACCGGCTAGAGAACGAACCAACTGTTGTTATATTTTCGAGCAAGGCGAGTTTACAAATTGATAGCTACACGTTGGCACGAATCAGTTCTATAATCGTTACCATACTGCGCCCAGTAACATGGGTCCTAGAACTATCCTCTGAATGACGAACGTCAGGGGAGGTAGCTAGTAACTACTATTCAACATAGTTGTAGACTGAAGCCATTGTAACGAAAAACCAACCTACACAAGGGTTCATTGCGCCAATCAGCATTTACCTCAACTCCCATCGCTATGTCTTAACTTTATAAAATGTAAGAAACTTTTGATATTTCAAAAATATTGAGGCAATGTAGCCCAGAGCAAAGAATGCTTAAATATATTCATTCCATTCCGACAACAGATGTCGACATTACCATACAATGTATCGCTTATGAATACAACCTAATGCGTAGATACCGCCGTGAGTCTGACCAATCCCACGCCGCAACGTGTCCCCCAACTGGACATTTTACCTGTTCAGTTTGCAAGAACTTGTTGTACAATCGATGTAGTTAAGAAACTCTAAAGAACGCATAATTTAACTACTATATATCTGTTATAATATTACCAAAGTGCTAAAAATCCAAAACACACCATACAATACACTTTATAGATCTGGATAGAGATGACACCGTCGTGATATGACTGGATGAATGCTAAAAATGTCGAAGAACATCATAGGTTATATCAAGAATAGTGCTGCCCAAAAAAAACAACACCGTCGTGATACGACTTATTAATTGCCAAAAAATGTCGCCACACACCATGCAATATTACACCGCCTTTAAACTAAATAGAACAGAACAGAACAGAACAGAACAGAACAGAACAGAACATATATTTTATTGATTTGCACATAAGTACATCATCATACGATTCATACATATAATAGAACATTTGTATATATAAATACGTTTGAACAATGTCCGAAACTAACTTCGCAGTTTGAGCACATTCCTTTGAAAATATAATTTGAATACTAGCAAGTTTATTGTTACTAGACTACGAGGTAAACGGTTAACTCGGTGAACTTTTGCTTTTAGTTCGCAGTCTTAATCAGGAACGGGTCCTTACCTTTAAACGTGTATATATTTGTTGTGTATAAGACTTAAAGGGTACGGCCATATCGGAGAAAACGTCCAATCAAAGGTGTAGTGAAACTACCAAAATATATTTTCTAGATTAATTTATAATCATGTAAACAAGCATAATATGAAATACCGTGTCAATACGGGACAACATATAGTTTTGTTAATAACTACATTTTTTAAAGTGGCCTGGAGGCATTAATATGGTAAACACTTGTGTAATAAAGCAACTATAGGCCGCTGGTGAAGGTTACCATCTGACATAAAACTTAACATTGTGTTGTGTCCGCGTGTTATAGTACACTCTTGTATGCACTTTTTACAAAGACGGATAAAAATCGAAGTGAACGTTAGATTGTCATACTTTTTACATCAATATCAAACCACTTCAAATGGTGTTTATGTCTCCTAACCACTGAAAATCACGTGACAAACCACGAAGATGCATTTTGTGGCACGTAGTTCAACCGAAGCAGCCTATCAGTCTCATGGATATACATTGCGTCAGGATCCTCTCATAATTTTTCGACAGCCGCCTCTGCACATTTCCCGCCCATCATCACATGACACGCCGACATCGCACAGACGGACGATATCGGGTGGCAGCGTAAAACTGTTAAATATCAAAATATCTGATAATGATTCGAAACGCAAAAGTGACACATCAGACTTTGAGACTCAATCGCTGCTTGGTACTGATGAAATTAAAGATTTAAAACAGAGCGACACTATCGTTCAAAATAATAACCAATCCCACAATTGTCAGAACGAGGGTTGTAAGAGGATTGTCATAAATATCGCTGGTCAGAAGTATGAAACCCAACTCAAGACGCTCAACAGGCTTCCAAGCACACTTCTGGGTTCTGAATCAAAACGGGAAAAGTACTGGGACGTCAAAAGAAATGAATATTTTTTTGATCGCCATCGTCCATCATTTCCAGCAGTGCTTTATTATTACCAAAGCGGTGGACGGCTGAAAAGACCTGTTGAGGTCCCTGTCGATGTTTTTGTAGAAGAGCTGGAATTTTATGAACTTGGAAATGCTGTAATAAATGCTTTCAAAGTTTCTGAAGGTTTTATTGTGGACGACGATGAAGAGGACATGTCAGCAATCGAAAACAGCATGAAAGGCATGATATGGGAAATATTCGAACACCCTGGAAACTCAGTTGTATCTAACGTTATTGCTCTGGTGTCTGTTCTGTTCATTTTAGCGTCAGTTGTGACATTTTGCGTAGAAACGCTGCCTCCTTTCAAGAACAGCGACTGTAGCAATGTTTCTGAAACCATTAATGGTACAACGGTGTGGTCAGTTAAACCTAACTACGTACACCCGCTATTTCTTATTGAGACCTGCTGTATTTGCTGGTTTGTGTTTGAGTTGGTCATAAGAATAGTGACGTGTCCATCGTTTATGCGTTTTGCAAAAGACATAATAAACTGGATAGATGTACTGTCGATTATGCCGTATTTCATATTTCTAGCTATGTTCTACATAAACGATACATGTCAGGGTAGTTCAAAAATCTTATCCGTGTTAAGAGTCATTAGGGTGGTAAGGATATTTAAACTCAGTCGATTCTCGGTTGGCCTTCAGATTCTTGGAAAGACGCTCACTATTAGCCTAAAAGAACTCTCCATGTTTGTTCTATTTTTAGGAATCGGCGTAGTAATATTTGCCGGTGCTATTTATTACGCGGAAGCACAAAACGAGGATTCGTTTTTTGTCAGTATCCCGGATGCTTTCTGGTGGGCGGTGATATCCATGACCACGGTGGGATATGGAGACGTATACCCTATTGGTGTGTTTGGTAAAATAATCGGTGGGATGTGTGTTTTGTCTGGTCTCTTAGCCATAGCCTTGCCAGTACCCGTCGTTGTGACAAATTTTAATAATATTTACCGGCAGACGACAGGACGTGGAAACAATTTATAGGGACAATAAACATGATTTACGTTTTTTTGAAAACGTATTTAGAATAATTCAAGCTAATTGTTTAAGTTTGTATTTGTAATCATGATTCAACGGTGTTGTCACATTTGTAAACATCGTTTAGTGGTGAAATTATTTGTATGCAACCTGAATTGATAGTCCGACGCGTGACCGAGCGAGCTAAACGAGCCCGGCGTATGAACATCGTCAATAGTGTTCGCATTGATAAGTTTAAGTCGTTTTGTAGTGTTAACATTTTTAAACACCGTAAAACACGATTTAAATTTCTAAACACCGCTTAGTGGATAATAATAATATAACGTCGCATAGTGAGGTTAACATTTAAAAACATTCGTTTAATGTTTGTTTTTTTGTTTTACATTTGCAAACATGTAAGTGGGGCTTACATTGGTAAGCATTGTTTAATGTGTTTCCCATTTGTTAATGTAAGTGATGCTAACAATTGAGTTTCTATGATGTGGTGTGCGCAGTAATTCATTACCATTAAGTGTTTTTCACCCTAGCAGTGTTCTCACATGTGATCAACCTCTGGTAATGTATACATGCATATTTGTAACCACCGTTTATTTGGTGAATACATTTGTAAACCCCGTTTATTTGGTGCTGTATACATTTGTAAACACCGTTTATTTGTTGGTGTATACATTTGTAACCACCGTTTATTTGGTGGTGTATACATTTGTAACCATCGTTTATTTGGTGGTGTATACATTTGCAGCCAACGTGTTATTTGGTGGTGTATACATTTGTAAACGTAGTTTATTTGGTGCTGTATATATTTGTAACCATCGTTTATTTGGTGCTGTATACAATTGTAACCATCGTTTATTTGGTGCTGTATACATTTGTAACCATCGTTTATTTGGTGCTGTATATATTTGTAACCATCGTTTATTTGGTGCTGTATACAATTGTAACCATCGTTTATTTGGTGCTGTATACAATTGTAACCACCGTTTATTTGGTGCTGTATACAATTGTAACCATCGTTTATTTGGTGCTGTATACAATTGTAACCATCGTTTATTTGGTGGTGTATACATTTGTAACCATCGTTTATTTAGTGGTGTATACAATTGTAACCACCGTTTATTTGGTGCTGTATACAATTGCAGCCAACGTGTTATTTGGTGGTGTATACATTTGTAACCATTGTTTATTTGATGGTGTATACATTTGTAACCACCGTTTATTTGGTGCTGTATACAATTGTAACCATCGTTGGTGCTGTATACAATTGTAACCATCGTTTATTTGGTGTTGTATACAATTGTAACCATCGTACATTTGGTGCTGTATACATCTGTAACCATCGTTTATTTGGTGATGTATACAATTGTAACCACCGTTTATTTGGTGGTGTTTACATTTTTAACCACCGTTTATTTGGTGGTGTATACATTTGTAACCACCGTTTATTTGGTGGTGTATACATGTGTAACCACCGTTTATTTGATGGTGTATACATTTGTAACCACCGTTTATTTGGTGCTGTATACAATTGTAACTATCGTTTATTTGGTGGTGTATACATTTGTAACCATCGTTTATTTGGTGGTGTATACATTTGCAGCCACCGTGTTATTTGGTGGTGTATACATCTGTAACCATCGTTTATTTGATGCTGTATACAATTGTAACAACCGTTTATTTGGTGGTGTATACATTTGTAACCACCGTTTATTTGGTGGTGTATACATTTTCAGCCAACGTGTTATTTGGTGCTGTATACATTTGTAACCACCGTTTTTTTGGTGGTGTATACATTTGTAACCACCGTTTATTTGGTGGTGTATACATTTGTAACCATCGTTTATTTGGTGGTGTATACATCTGTAACCATCGTTTATTTGGTGTTGTATACAATTGTAACCACCGTTTATTTGGTGGTGTATACATTTGTAACCACCGTTTATTTGGTGGTGTATACATGTGTAACCATCGTTTATTTGGTGGTGTATACAATTGTAACCACCGTTTATTTGGTGGTGTATACAATTGTAACCACCGTTTATTTGGTGGTGTATACAATTGTAACAATCGTTTATTTGGTGGTGTATACATGTGTAAACATCGTTTATTTGGTGGTGTATACAATTGTAACCACCGTTTATTTGGTGGTGTATACAATTGTAACAATCGTTTATTTGGTGGTGTATACATTTGTAACTACCGTTTTTTTGGTGCTGTATACATTTGTTACCACCGTTTTTTTGGTGGTGTATACATTTGCAGCCAACGTGTTATTTGGTGGTGTATACATTTGTAACCACCGTCTATTTGGTGGTGTATACATTTAAAACCATCGTTTTTTTGATGGTGTATTCATTTGTAACCACCGTTTATTTTGTGGTGTATACATTTGTAACCACCGTTTATTTGGTGGTGTATACATTTGTAACCACCGTTTATTTGATGGTGTATACATTTGTAACCACCGTTTATTTGATGGTGTATTCATTTGTAACCACCGTTTATTTGGTGCTGTATACATATGTAACCATCTTTTATTTGATGGTGTATTCATTTGTAACCACCGTTTATTTGGTGCTGTATACATTTGTAACCACTGTTTATTTGATGGTGTTTACATTGGTAACCACCGTTAATTTGGTGGTGTATACATTTGTAAACGCAGTTTATTTGGTGCTGTATACATTTGTAACCATCGTTTATTTGATGGTGTATAAATTTGTAACCACCGTTTATTTGGTGGTGTATACATTTGTAACCACCGTTAATTTGGTGGTGTATACATTTGTAACCACCGTTTATCTGGTGGTGTTTATATTTGTAAGCACCGTTAATTTAGTGGTGTATACATTTGTAACCATCGTTTATTTGGTGGTCTATACATTTGCAGCCACCGTGTTATTTGCTGCTGTATACAATTGTAACCACCGTTAATTTGGTGGTGTAAACATTTGTAAACGCAGTTTATTAAGTGGTATATACATTTGTAACCATCGTTTATTTGATGGTGTGTGCATTTGTAACCACCGTTTATTTGGTGCTGTTTACATTTGTAACCACCATAAATTTGGTGGTATATACATTTATAAACGCAGTTTATTTGGTGCTGTATACATTTGTAACCATCGTTTATTTGATGGTGTATACATTTGTAACCACCGTTTATTTTGTGGTGTATACATTTGCAGTCAACGTGTTATTTACTGCTTATACATTTGTAAACATCGTTTATTTGGTGGTGTATACATTTGTAATCACTGTTTATTTGGTGCTGTATACATTTGTAACAACCGTTTATTTGGTGGTGTATACATCTGTAACCACCGTTTATTTGGTGGTGTATACATTTGTAACCATCGTTTATTTGGTGATGTATACATTTGTAACCATCGTTTATTTGATGGTGTACACATTTGTTAATACCGTTTATTTGGTGGTGTATACATTTGTAGCCACCGCGTTATTTGGTGGTGTATACATTTGCAGCCACCGTGTTATTTGGTGCTGTATACATTTGTAACCACCGTTTATTTGATGGTGTATACATTTGTAACCACCGTTTATTTGGTGGTGTATACATTTGTAACCACCGTTAATTTGGTGGTGTATACATTTGTAACCACCGTTTATCTGGTGGTGTTTATATTTGTAAGCACCGTTAATTTAGTGGTGTATACATTTGTAACCATCGTTTATTTGGTGGTCTATACATTTGCAGCCACCGTGTTATTTGCTGCTGTATACAATTGTAACCACCGTTAATTTGGTGGTGTAAACATTTGTAAACGCAGTTTATTTGGTGGTGTATACATTTGTAACCATCGTTTATTTGATGGTGTGTGCATTTGTAACCACCGTTTATTTGGTGCTGTTTACATTTGTAATCACCATAAATTTGGTGGTATATACATTTATAAACGCAGTTTATTTGGTGCTGTATACATTTGTAACCATCGTTTATTTGATGGTGTATACATTTGTAACCACCGTTTATTTTGTGGTGTATACATTTGCAGTCAACGTGTTATTTACTGCTTATACATTTGTAAACATCGTTTATTTGGTGGTGTATACATTTGTAAACATCGTTTATTTGGTGGTGTATACATTTGTAATCACCGTTTATTTGGTGGTGTATACATTTGTAACAACCGTTTTTTTGGTGGTGTATACATCTGTAACCACCGTTTATTTGGTGGTGTATACATTTGTAACCATCGTTTATTTGGTGATGTATACATTTGTAACCATCGTTTATTTGATGGTGTACACATTTGTTAATACCGTTTATTTGGTGGTGTATACATTTATAGCCACCGCGTTATTTGGTGGTGTATACATTTGCAGCCACCGTGTTATTTGGTGGTGTATACATTTGTAACCACCGTTTATTTGAGGTTGTATACATTTGTAACCATCGTTTATTTGGTGGTGTATACATCTGTAACCATCGTTTATTTGGTGGTGTATAGATTTGTATCCATCGTTTATTTGGTGGTGTATACATTTGTAACCATCGTTTATTTGATGGTGTATACATTTGTAACCACCGTGTTATTTGGTGGTGTATACATTTGCAGCCACCGTGTTATTTGGTGCTGTATACATTTGCAGCCACCGTGTTACTTGGTGCTGTATACATTTGTAACCATCGTTTTTTTATGGTGTATACATTTGTAACCACCGTTTATTTGGTGGTGTATAAATTTGCAGCCAACGTGTTATTTGGTGCTGTATACATTTGTAACCATCGTTTTTTGATGGTATACACATTTGTAACCACCGTTTTTTTGGTGGTGTATACATTTGCAGCCAACGTGTTATTTGGTGGTGTATACATTTGTAAACGTAGTTTATTTGGTGCTGTATACATTTGTAACCATCGTTTATCTGATGGTGTATACATTTGTAACCACCGTTTATTGGTGCTGTATACATTTGTAGCCACCGTTTATTTGTTAATGTATACATTTGTTAACACTGTTTGTTTGGTGAATACATGTGTGGTGATCGTTTACTGGTGTATACATGTGTAGTCACCGTTTACTGGTGTATACGTGTGTAGTCATCGTTTTCTGGTGTATACGTGTGTATTAATCGTTTACTGGTGTATGCATGTATATTCAACGTTAACTGGTGTTTACATGTGTAATCAACGTTTACTGGTGTATACATGTGTAATCAACGTTTACTTGTGTATACATGTGTATTTATCGTTTACTTATGTATACAGGTGTAGTCACCGTTTTGCGGTGTACAGATTTGTAGTGACCGTTTATTTATGTATACGTGTGTAATCATTGTTACTTGTGTATACGCGTGTAGTCACCGCATACTGGTGAAAAAATGTGTATTCATCGTTTTCTGGTGTGAAGTCTTCGTTTCCTGGGTTATGCGTGTGTAGTCACCGTTTACTGGTGTATACATGTGTAGTCAACGTTTTATGGTGTATACGTGTGTAGTCAACGTTTACTGGTATATACATGTGTAATCATCGTTTACTGGTCTATACATGTGTAGATATCGTTTACTGATATATACATGTGTGGTCACCGTTCACTGATGTATACATGTGTTGTCAATGTTTTTCTGGTCGCGTAATACATTGTAGTCATCGTTTACCGGTGTTTACATGTGTGGTCATCGTTTACCGGTGTATACATGTGTATTAATAGTTAACTGATGTATACATGTGTAGTTATCGTTTACCGATGTATACATGTATGGTCACCGTTTACCGGTGTATACATGTGTGGTCACCGTTTACCGGTGACTACATGTGAAGTCACCGTTTACTTATGTATACAGGTGTAGGCACCGTTTTCTGGTGTATACAAGTGTATACATGCGTAGTCATCGTTTACTGGTGTATACATGTGTTGTCACCGTTTACTGGCGTATACGTGTTTAGTCACCGTTTACTGATGTGTACGTGTGTAGTTACCGTTTACTGCCGTATACGTGTGTAGTCACCGTTTACTGATGTGTACGTGTGTAGTCACCGTTTACTGCCGTATACGTGTGTAGTCATCATTTTCTGGTGTATACGTGTGTAATCACCGTTTACTGACGTATACGTGTATAGTAATCTTTTTCTGGTGTATACGTTTGTAGTCACCGTTTACTGACGTATACGTGTGTAGTATACGTGTGTAGTCATCGTTTATTGGTGTATACATGTGTAGTCTCCGTTTACTGACGTATACGTGTGTAGTCACCGTTTTCTGGTGTATACGTGTGTAGTCATTGTTTACTGACATATAGGTGTGTAGTCATTGTTTTCTGGTGTATACATGTGTAGTCATAGTTTACTGACGTAAACATGTGTAGTCACCGTTTACTGGTGTATACATGTGTAATTATCGTTTACTGACGTATACATGTGTAGTCATTGTTTACTGGTGTATACATGTGTAGTCACCGTTTACTGGTGTATACATGTGTAGTCACCACTTACTGACGTATACGTGTGTAGTCATCGTTTTCTGGTGTATACGTATGTGGTCACAGTTTACTGACGTATACATGTGTGGTTACTGTTTACTGGCTTATACATGTATAGTCACCGTTTACTTGCGTATACATGTGTATTCATCGTTTACTGGCGTATACATGTGCAGTTACCATTTTCTGGTGCATACATGTGTAGTCATCGTTTACTGACGTAACATGCGTTGTCATTGGATACTGGTTTATACATGTGTAGCCGCCGTTTACTGATGTATACATGTGTAGTCACCGTTAACTGACGTATACATGTATTGTCATCGTTTACTGGTGTATACATGTGTAGTCATCGTTTACTGACGTATACATGTGTAGTCATCGTGTACTGGTGTATACAAGTATAGACATCGTTTTCTGTGGTATACATGTGTAGTCATCGTGTACTGGTGTATACAAGTATAGACATCGTTTTCTGGTGTATACATGTGTAGTCACCGTTTTATTGACGTATACATGTGTAGTCACCGTTTTACTGGCGTATACATGTGTAGTCACCTTTTACTGACGTATACATGTGTAATCAACGTTAACTGACGTATACATGTGTAGTCACCGTTTAATGACGTATACATGTGTAGTCATCGTTGACTGATGTATACATGTGTAGTCATCGTTTACTGGTTTATACGTGTGTAGTCACCGTTAACTAGCGTATACATGTATAGTCATCGTTTACTGTTGTATATATGTAAGTTTAGTTATCTTTTACTGATGTATACATGTGTAGTCACCGTTTGCTGACGTATACATGTGTAGTCCTCGTTTACTGACGTATACATGTGGAGTCATCGTTTAATGTTGTATATATGTGTAGTCACCGTTAACTGACGTCTACACGTGTAATCACCGTTTACTGACGTATACATGTGGAGTCATCGTTTATTGTTGTGTATATGTGTAATCATCGTTTATTGACGTTTACATGTGTAATCACCGTTTACTGACGTATACATGTGTAGTCACCGTTTACTGATGTATACATGTGTAGTCACCGTTTGCTGATGTATACGTGTGTTGTCACCGTTTTCTGGTGTATACGTGTGTTATCACATTTTACTGGTATATACCTGTGTAAACATTGTTTACACCTGTGTAAACGTTGTTTACCGGTGTATACATGTGTGGTCATCGTTTACCGGTGTATACGTGTGTTGTCATCGTTTACTGGTGTATCCATGTGTAGTCATTGTTCACTGGTGTATACGTGTGTAGTCAACGTTTACTGGTGTATACTTGTGTAGTCATCGTTTGCTGGTGTGTACGTGTGTAGTCATTGTTCACTGGTGTATACGAGTGTAGTCACCGTTTTCTGATGTATACATGCATAGTCACCGCTTTATGGTGTATACATGTGTTAAATGTAATCTTCACTAAGTGGTGTTCACTTATAGTTGTATTTACACTTAAAATGTTTAAATAAAGAATGATGAAAGGTCAGTAACGTCTAACTTAACGAATACATTGATTTTATTATTTATTCTGTTTGCAAGTGATAAAGGAGTGAAGGGTGTGATATGTTTGGGCACGTGTTTATCCTGTACACAGTTTTGATCGTGATACTCATATCCTAATGTATTTATATGTTTATTCTGATATATTCGTGTGCTTAGTTTGCTTGCAATAAACCAGCATACTAGTACACTGTTTAATTTGTTTGATTCTTTGTTACATAGTTGTGCTTCCATATTAAATAGTCCTTCTGCCGGCAGAATTGTCAAATTTTGTAGTAAACGTCTTTACTAAGAATTACAGTATGTGAAATATTCGTGATATAATCAACCCGCTTAATATCTGTTTAAACTTTGTAGTTGAAATGATTTTTTTAATACGGTTTACGGATGAAAGCGATAAGTAAAAGTACATATTGGGCATGTATAGCTGATATTTATCTGCCAAACATGAGTCGATTTGGTGTAACAATTATTGTGTTTGATGGAGAATAGAACTATTTGTAAGTTGTGTGTAAGTTACAGCTATTTCTAGATAATACCTTAAGTAAACCTTAGTTTATACTTGGGTTAATTACTAGAGCTAGTGCGAATTTACAGTAAACATTTGCAGTGGTATTAGGTTCGTTTTATATGTCACAGAAGTTTGGATTTTATTTATTGCAGAAATCTACTTTGAACCAAATGGTGCTGTTGTTAACTAACCTTTTAAATTATAAGTATGTATTGCGAATGTCCTGACTGGGTGCTCTTCTAAGAGAAAACCAAACACTTTCAAAGATTGGAAGTTGACCACATTTGGAAATTTTGAAAATTTAAAATTTTAACTTTCATGTAGAAAGGATTAACCTCATAAATAAAATACACTGTTACAAACCAGGTAAGGAAAGGGTGGTAACTCTGTAACACACATAAAGTGAATCGGCTAGCGTGCAGAACAAAATTTAAGATTCTAAAATTAATCTATTTATGTTCTGTTTTGTAGCCTTCAGGCTTTGTTTTTTTTTATCTTAAAAAACTTTATATTTGTAAATTTTGTATTCGATTAAGCTGTCTTTCAGTATATTTGGTCTCATAGTATATGTGTCGACGTGCCGTAAAACAGTATTCCTTCATTTGTTCAAGCTAATTCGTATTTTTTCGCTCGCTGGCTCTCACTCACTCATCTTATATATAAAACTTAAATGATGTATTCAATGATAGATATGCAGACCATGTGATAAAGAGCAACCTTTCAACATGACCCCACGCCTTTAACCGCTAAATGACCTTCCGTAAGCACTAGGCGAACTTGTTTACATAAAGTGTTTGGATCGACACGGGCTCAAACCCTAATGATGATCTTAAGACAGCATCTCAGACCACTTGGCAGTGGAGGACCCTATCTCAGTGTATAATATTTATATACAGATATCAAAAAATGCGCGGTCCAGTGGTAGAGCATCGAATCCATGATCGGAGTTTCGTGGGTTCGATCGTCCGCTACGGCTATGTGTCATGTCCTTGAGTAAGACACCTTTTCCACATTTGCTTAGTACTGGCTCTACCCAGGAAGTCTTCGAGCATGATTTAACTAAGTTGTAAGAACTTTTTTCACAATCGAAGTAAAATAAATAAGTTTAAACTATATTCAAAAACGAAAAAACAAACTTAAGCTATATCAATATACAAATAGGCCATATCTTCTAAACGGTATGCTATTTAACACTACATATTTTCATTTGTATACGTTTATATTTTATACTGTCAATAAGAATTAATTTGAATTTGATCTACCATTTCCCACTTTCTATAAAAATGCTCTATGTAAGCATCAATTAAAATACACACTCATTTTCGTAAATATATAAACGTATATACTCCACCTTTATGCGAGTTTTCTACCCGGCTATTAAATAAACATATATTGATAAAACATGGTAAACCGAGACGTAGATTTTAATTTGTGCTTATTTTGTTTTCTTTAATAGAATGTTTTATCATAGCGTTTACAAAATGTGTTTGACAAATTTCTATTCATCCTCGTTAAAAAGATCATTTAAAAATTACGAGGGCTGATCTAAAAGTTCACGTACTGTATGTGTATTGTGTAATGTCATATAAAAGAAAAAGAACAATGAACGTTGTAGTGAAGTAAATTAAAATGTAGTATCTATATTAATAAACATGTATAAATGCAGTATATGTTGTACTACGACAATATGTGGTTGTCTATCGGCGTGTTACAGTAATAATGACTTGTAGTAGCGGATACAATGTAAACTAAAAACGGAAATAGTTTCAAGTGAACTTAGATTGTCATTCTTTATACATATATGTCAGATTACTGCTGAACAATGTTATCTGTGAATGTTCTGTGATTGTATGTTTACTGGATTATACGTGTTCACGTCTGCTGCCCCATGAAAATCACGTGACAAACCACGAAAGATGCATTTTGTGGCACGTAGTTCAGCCGAAGCGGCCTATCAGTCTCGTGGATATACTCTCCGTCAGGATCCTCTTCTCATTTATCGACAGCCGCCTGTGCACATTTCCAGCCCATCATCATACGGCACGCCCACATCTTACAGACGGACGACCTCAGATGGCAGTGTAAAACTGTTAAATACTAAAATACCCGATACTGATTTTAAACGCAGCATTGACATAGCAGAACTCGAGACCAAATTGCTGCATGGTACTGGTGATATTAAAGATTTAAAACTTAGCGACACTATCGTTCAAAATAATAAACAATCCCACAATTGTCAGAACGAGGGTTGTAAGAGGATTGTCATAAATATCGCTGGTCAGAAGTATGAAACCCAACTCAAGACGCTCAACAGGCTTCCAAGCACACTTCTGGGTTCTGAATCAAAACGGGAAAAGTACTGGGACGTCAAAAGAAAGGAATATTTTTTTGATCGCCATCGTCCATCATTTCCAGCAGTGCTTTATTATTACCAAAGCGGTGGACGGCTGAAAAGACCTGTTGAGGTCCCTGTCGATGTTTTTGTAGAAGAGCTGGAATTTTATGAACTTGGAAATGCTGTAATAAATGCCTTCAAAGTTTCTGAAGGTTTTATTGTGGACGACGATGAAGAGGACATGTCAGCAATGGAAAACAGCATGAAAGGCATGATATGGGAAATATTCGAACACCCTGGAAACTCAGTTGTATCTAACGTTATTGCTCTGGTATCTTTTCTGTTCATTTTAGCGTCAGTTGTGACATTTTGCGTAGAAACGCTGCCTGCTTTCAAGAACAGCGACTGTAGCAATGTTTCTGAAACCATTGATGGTACAACGGTGTGGTCAGTTAAACCTAATTACGTACACCCGCTATTTCTTATTGAGACCTGCTGTATTTGCTGGTTTGTGTTTGAGTTGGTCATAAGAACAGTGACGTGTCCATCGTTTATGCGTTTTGCAAAAGACATAATAAACTGGATAGATGTACTGTCGATTATGCCGTATTTCATATTTCTAGCTATGTTCTACATAAACGATACATGTCAGAGTAGTACGAAAATCCTATCCGTGTTAAGAGTCATTAGAGTGGTAAGGATATTTAAACTCAGTCGATTCTCGGTTGGCCTTCAGATTCTTGGAAAGACGCTCACTGTTAGCCTAAAGGAACTCTCCATGTTTGTTCTATTTTTAGGAATCGGCGTAGTGATATTTGCCAGTGCTATTTACTATGTGGAAGCACCAAACGCGGATTCGTTTTTTGTCAGTATCCCGGATGCTTTCTGGTGGTCGGTGATAACCCTAACAACGGTGGGATATGGAGACGTATACCCTATTAGTGTGCTTGGTAAAATGATTGGTGGGATGTGTGTTTTGTCTGGTCTCATGGCTGTAGCATTGCCAGTACCCGTCGTTGTGACGAATTTTAATAATATTTACCGGCAGACGATAGGACGTGGAAACAATTGGTAGTGACAAGAAAATATGATTTAATTACGTATTCTGATAGTCATGAGAACAATTTGTAAACACAGTCGAGTAAGTCTTACTTTATAATTTGCATTCAATTAAACTGATTTTCAATATATTTGATCCTATATTATGGGTCGACGTTCAGTAAAACAACATCTTTCGCTTTAGCGCTCGCTCACTCATCCTATAAATAGACTACATTGTGAAGGATGTATACAATGATGTATACTTGTTATATATCGCAATAAGTCAACCCTTCAACGTGACCTCCCCCTGACCTCTATAGTGTTTAATTTAATTACTGCCTTGACTGTAATAGGTGTTTGATCACTGTACTCTTAAATAATTTTTGCAGAGGATTACCGCCATTTTCACAGGGAAATTCTATTATATATTTATTTTGATCGACACAGGGAAACTTTATCATATATTGATTTAGATCGACACAAGGAAACTTTATCATATATTTATTTAGATCGACACAAGGAAACTTTATCATATATTTATTTGGATCGACACAGGGAAACGTTATCATATATTTATTTGGATCGACACAGGGAAACGTTATCATATATTTATTTGGATCGACACAGGGAATTTTTATCATATATTTATTTTGATCGACAGAGGGAAACTTTATCATATATTTATTTTGATCGACACGGGCTTAAGCTATATCAATATACGTAAAGGTCGTCTATTCTTAAGCGTTTTGTTATTCAACACTACATATTTTCATTTGTATACGGTCATACTACATACTGTAAAATAATAACACTTTGAATTTGATCTACAACGTCCCACCCTGTACACAATATTTTATGTAAGCATACCACTTTTCATTTCAATTAAAATACACACCCATTATATTTATATAATACATATTTCATATTTCACCTGTATGCTAGTTTTCTCCCTGGGAAATAAATAAAAATGTGATTGACACATTTCTTTTCATTCTTTTTTTATACATTACGAGGGCTAATCCAAAAGTTCTTAGACAATTTCTTCATTTCTCCTCAGAACATCAACAGTGCATAAAACGTATTTACTTGCACGTTTCTTGATATCATTATCATCATTTATTAAATACATTATCTACTTTAAAGTTTAAGAAAGTGCTCAGCGATCACGAAACAACGTGTATGATGGTTTCCTATTAGTAACCAACGTCGATCTGTTTATTATTTATTCATAATTATGATACTAATGTAGACTCTGTTTATTATCAGACATATCAGTTAATAAAGGAGCTGTCTGATATGTTTGTAATTTAAATTAAGTGTCTACTATTGTTTATCTGGTATCTGATTTAACAAAGTAGATAGTCAAAATCAAAATGATAGATAGTCTGATGGGTGAAACTCCCTTCACATAACGTTATATGCGGTCGTTGCTCTGTGAGACCGCATGGAGCTTCTGACGTCACGGAGCTCTATGCTTCGATTATAAAACCGCATATAGCTCCCGGCGGCGGGGAGTTTTATGCATCACTCTATGCGTCAATATGCCCCATAAGCCTGCATAGAGCTCTTCGATTTGGATATAACAACTTCAGTATTAACACCTTCTTCCACAACGATAACGATAACAAGCATAATTGCTGTCGATTGCATTATCATTATCTTCATCTTTAACATTGTCTTCACCATCATCAGTATCACAGTCATCATCAGTATCACAGTCATCATCAGTATCACAATCATCATCAGTCAGTCATCATCAGTATCACAGTCATCATCAGTATCACAATGTCATCATTATATTCATCATCATTTTCTCCATTAACAGTGACTAAACTATATTTCATCAAATGATCACCAAATGTCATATTTTGATATCTGAAACAAACACATTTTTCTTTTTATTTGATGCATTTGCATAATGTTTTGTTGATTTTGACCTGAATTCGCTATTAAATATTATTGGATTAATAAAAAAAAAATAGTACTTTTTTTTTTTAAATATTTTTTTTTAAATTAACATGCAAGGACACATAATTTTTTTTTCTTCATAATATCACTGTTTAAAACAGAGGATTACCATTAATAATCCACTGAGAAATATCTATAATTCATCAAGAAGCATAAGATAAAAAAAACGGTCAATTATTATGGAGGGTAACATTCGCCAAAAACTCGGAATGTTTCATTACATTTGTCAACTGTGAAATTACAAAGTCTCATCAACTGAACTACCAATGCTGGCTTCATGCGTGTATAAATAACACGTTTACATCTTTACAACTGGGTTATTATATTGGCTTTCTCAAATACGAGTTTAATACTTTCAAGCGCGTAAATTGTATTTTGCAACCTTTTTTTTAAAACTTTTATTTCAATTTAGTTACAAATACTCATTCAGTTTTAATTTTGACAGACATGTTTGATTTCAAATACATTTATATTTTGTCGACATTGATTTATATCAGTCTCCAATCCTTCTCCAGAGTGTTTTTTATATTTTCTTCTTTTTTTCCTTCTTTTCTCCAATAAATTATAATGTTTAACTGCTCATTATCAAGACTAGACCTGCAAGAAGAATAATTATTTAATGTTTACATACTTCAAAAAAGCATTACTTTCTTTTTAAAAAAAAAGTTTACAAAGTCAGATAAAAAATTCAATGTGATGGATTGTTTTGTATGCACTTATCTATCTTCAATAAATGAAGTCCGACAGTCAAATTCTCCAATTCGAAAAGGTGAAATCTCGCTCTCGTGCGTGACGAGATCTGTGCGTGACTTGAGCTCAGGGGAATCGCGTCACACCATAACAAACCGCAGTGGTGCTTCTGACAGTAGTTAATTACAACAAAGTTACATAAAACAGCCATAAAAAGAAAGAAAACAATACAAGATACGAAAGAAAATAAAAAAAAATAAGTTTCTCATGATAAAATAAAATTACTTTTTATCGTTTTGTGCGTGTTTGTATACTTTAGTTAATGCTTGATTTCTGGTGATGAGTGGGGTAATTTGTAAACTTGAGAAGTTTTGTATTAATTTTTTTTATCAATATCCCTACTATCATTTACAAATAGGGAATGGTTATATTTTATTTGTTTCATAGTTCATGCGACATGACGGATTTTATCAATACTTCTTGTCTTTTTATAGATGTATTATCTACCAAATTTCGGACCCAACTGACGACATGCATGTTGCACAGTTAATGGGCCTTTTTGTTTAAAACGTAGGTAAATGATTTAAAAAAACCAAAAACATTATGACTATAACATATCAATATAATCTAAATGTAGTTTTTGCAAAAAAAACTATCATTTTCTTTTATTTAAGAGAGCTTTGAATAAATTACAGACGTTTCGTACCACCAAATTGAGGTCTCGTACCACACATATGTTAATGCATAAACGTTACAGTGTTTCACACCATGATTAGGTGTCACAATCATTTACTTACGGTATTTGTTTGTAGTGTGTAATAGTATTGGATTGTTATTATTTTGGGTTGAACGTAACTAAAATACATTTTATTTTGTTTATACATTTATTGTATTAACGAGAAATTTGATATATTTATTGTAAATTTACACCATATACTACGGACACAAATCACACAAAATAATATACGTACATTTTTGATTTTATTGCATTTACAACATTTACGTGTATCACATTGTAATGCATGATCACGAGGAGATATATTTGCTTTCTTTAATAAAAGTGTATTTGTGAAATGATACATAAACTCAGAAAATTTCAATTTGTGACCAAAAAAACTGCATCCCTGGTATATATTCTTCCAAGAAGATAAATAGAATGATACACATTCTGTTACACACCTGCTGTTACACCGAGGTACTACATAAAATGTAAAACATTTGGTCATTTTGGAAAGATATACACGGAAATAGAACGCCTCCCCCTCCCCAACCTGCATAAATATTCTATTTTTTTGAATTTATAGAATCAATTTTTTACCATTGGTATTGACCCCATAAATAACTGAAAATGTTTGAATTAAGTTATTGTCCATAATACTATGCAATATAACATACATCCTATCTTAAATCCTGGAGTCATAAAACATGTGGTGAATTATGCAAATTTGGGTACACTATGCATGTTTTTTTCTCATTACCACATGGTGTGACTGTAGTGTTGGTGAATTATGAAAGCTCAGCAGGATGCCAGTAACTGGACAGTAGCATACATTGTGTGCAATATGCCTGTAGGCAAATATATTCCATATGACACTATCCATCAAAGGTTAAAAAATCCTATTTGTCCGGGTAACTAGTAGACTGGGTAACGATGTCATATGGGCTACTTATAGGTAAAATACACAATATGATAAAACAAAAAAAATCCAAGTTATACAAATATTAAAAATACCACTCAACAACGCTTTTTACTTTAAAATAATATGAAATTAGCATATTATCAGCCATAACAGCAATGGATGCACCAGTTTAACATGATAATGAAAAAAAAGCTGTCACATACATTTTCTTTTTTTCGCTAAATAAGGTTTTATTTATAATTCTCTATGAGCCCGTTAAATATATATAATGGACCATTTTTTGCTTAAATTCCGTTCCTGGTTTAAAATATGGTGAATTTGATAATTTACTGACTGCGTAGCAAACAGTGCATACATTGATAACACGGCTTGGATGTGCAGGCTAATCTGGGTCTACATCGACACTAACCGCAATATTATTTTTGTTTTCTTTATCAAGCGGAGGGTTATTTTCATATTTTACAAATTCAATCATGCTTGCTTTTGTAATGACTGCCAGGCCTGATTAGCTCAGTCATTAGCGCGTCTGAATATTAATCCATGGGTCACGAGTTTGAATCCCCACCGGTCACAATCTCCGTGATGGTTGATATACATATTGCGTCTCATTATCATTCGTCTCTGATATAAAAGAGAGACTAATAAAAGCTCATTTTTATGTCAGAACTTTATTTCAATGTTAGTTTTATGTAGGTTAAACAAGCAAAACCTATTTTTAAGAAAAGATAAAATTGTGGTTAGATTTGTTTTATTGGATTTGATGCGTAAAAATTCCAAAAAAGGTACATTTTTGAAAATGATGCTTATATATTAATTCAGATATCTCAGATGAAAACATTTGTCCATTTTTAAGACTTAACAATGAAAAACAAGCATATTCCGTCTGTTTGGAAATATGGAAGGCCGTACAATTTTTTCCAGACTGTCGACATATGAGATGGAGGATAGTTTGGTTTTCTTCATCAGTTGTCTGTGGGTATCCATGGCTTAAGTTTGCCATTTTAATCCTTATAACTCTGTTTGATCCTAGACTGTCACTGTTGGGCTCTTTTGAAATAGTGTAAAATGTAGAACGTGGTGGAATTTTACTTCTATTGTGGTTTCACAAAGACACACAACAATAGTCATCCGACGGCATTCTAATTGAACTGAAATAAAATTCATATAACAATAATCTTATGTCACTAATAAATAGTTGATGAGTAAAAAAATAAAATAAAATAAATATTATGGAACATGTACAGTATAATTTCACGGGAATGTTCGTTTCTGTGTTGAAACTAGGTTACTACAACTGGTACAAAACAGTCTCAGAAACGGAGTTTTAAACTTCTAACTCGTCTTTATAAAAAAATTATATCTATAATGAATTATGTTCTTGAAACAAATTAAGTAATTTCTTCTGCAAGAATAACTTTTCTTAATAATTTACACTTATAATATACCACACACACACGGACACACACACACACACACACACACACACACACACACACACACACACACACACACACACCATTTTACATTATGGTAACCACCCACTTAAAACAGTAATAAAAGTCACAATAAAAAGGTAACCGTGGTCAACAACCGCATCATTTCTTAAGTTCATCATTGATACTAGCATACTCTCCCAATTTAAACTTTATTAAACTGCTTTTATAAATCTTTGTGTTGTTAATGTATGAAAATTCAATTTACTTACGTGAAATCTACATTGTTTCAGCAGCGACCGCGGTGAAACGAATTCCCCTGAGCTCATGGTCTCGCGCGAAATCTCGCTCTCGCACGCGACGAGAATTCGGGATTTCGAAGAGGTCAATTAACATGTACTGTTGCTTTGTATTTTATTCATTAAGTAAGTGCAAAGCATTTTGATAACATAACAAGGTTGACTCTCATCAATGTTTGTTAGACTGGGTGAATACTTGAGGACCTCTATGTGAAAATATCTTAAATACAAATGATTAACCTGCCAGATGTTTGATGACATGTCACTATATTATACAACTATCTACCTATTTAGCGGTGAATGGTTAAAATTATTTATCCAAGGAAAATGACTATTGATCCAAAGCAGGAAACTAATGACCGAGACGCAGTCGAGGTTAATAGTTAACTCCTTTGGGTTAAGTCATTTTCTGAGGATAAATAATTTTAACCATTGACCGCTAAATAGGTAAATAGTTGTTTTATTATATTGAATAACAATAAAAAAGGTTAATCAAGAAGTAAAAGTTTTTCATCTCACTTCCTTCATAGTTTCGCTGCATTTTTTAACAAAGAATATTTTTTTCGTAGCCTTTGTATGTCTATTCTCCGCTAACAAAGTCAACTATTAAGTTACATTCATAACCTTCATAAATATATTCTCTGACTTAAAATATTTTCAATTATTACATATCAAAATGAATGCTTCAATCTGATTGGTTGAAACCTAAACTAATCTGGTCAAATAAAATGAACTATTGACCACTTATTCCTTAAAAAATGAACTATTGAGTATTGACCACTTATTCTGTCGAAACCGGTTTCACCCGGTTACCGAGTAAATAGTTCAAACGAATTATTCTTCCGTTCTTATGCTGATAGTCCATTCAAACTTCATTTGCTCTACTCGATAAAACAACAGTGAAACTTAATTTGGATTTGATCCATTTTTCACAACTGATATGTTTATATAATGACGCCAGGTTGTATACGTATTGGCGTTGATGACGTTATTTTGATCAAGAGCGGATCCAGCATGTAGCTAAATACTGGTGACATTGTACTTTGAATAGTTGGAAATATTTTAAGTCAGAGAAAATAATTATGAAGGTCAGAAAGTTTACCCTAATAGTTGTATTTGTTAGTAGAAAACAGACATACAAAGGCTACGAAAACTTGAAAAAAAAAATGTTTTTCACACCTCTGTAAAAAATGCAGTGGAAGTACGAATGAAGTGAGGTGAAAAACTTTTACTTATTGACTTACCTTTTCTTGTTGTTATTTAATATAATAAAACAACTTTTTAACCATTGACCGCTAAAAAGTACATAGTTGTATACTATTCCAAGTACAATGTCACCAGTATTTAGCTATATGCTGGATCCGCTCTTGATTAAAATAACGTCACCAACGCTCACAACTTGACGTCATTATAAACATATCGGTTGTGGAAAATGGTTTAATTTCATTTTTATAAACACATCAGTTGTGGAAAATGGTTTAATTGTATTTTAGCGTTAAAAAATGTACTTCAATGTCAGTTTTAAATAATTTATGGAATAGAATAAACAGTTCAGTTTAACTGTTGTTTTATCGAGTAGAGCAAATGAAGTTTGAATGGACTATCAGCATGAGGACGAAAGAACGTTTCGTTTGAACTATTGACTCGGTAACTTGGTGAAACCGGTTTCGACAGAATAAGTGGTCAATAGTTAATTTTTGAAGGAATAAATGGTAAATAGTTAATTTTATTTGACCTGATTAGTTCGGGTTTCAACCAATCAGATTGAAGCATTCATGATGATATATAAACAAACTAACTATTTCATATTAAATTGTGAAAACTGATTTCAATTATATTGATTTGCACGTCTATAAATATATATATGTACAAGTTATCTTTGGTAGCCATTGAGTTGTTGTCTCCGGTTTCATATATTTTGATAGTTTCCTCAGCGATATTTTTAAATGCTGAAACTTCACACTTACTGATTATGTTGCAAGTTATACTTTATCATTAAGTACAGAGGTGTAATAACTGAGTGTGGTGATTTAACTGCGAAGTATTTCAAATAAAATTAAAAGAGAAACTGAAAAATAAAACGGTTGAGGAAGATTTCTGTTTGAGCATTTTTACTAATTGCGGTAAACCAGCCCTTGAGCTTTAAAATACACAAATACACTATTATATCTGGATTTAGTGGGCACTGTTCATTACTCATTCAAATCTCACAGACAGTGAGACACTCAATGGCTATTAGAAACTTCTATATATATATATATATAACTGTCATTACGTATTAATATGCCTGATTTTGTATAACTAAATTGAAATAAAAGCAGTTGCAATTTGCTACGTACAGCTTAAAATGTCAACTTCATTCTTGTGTGCGTATACAATTAGCAAGCTGCAAATCGATTATTATAAATTGCAAATATTTATGTCACTGTCTTATCCTCCATGTTGTACAAACATGGTCAAAAGCTTACTGAACCAAATCTAATTTGCTGTTACTGGACGATGCTTTAGACCTCATTTTTTAATGTTGTTTAAACGCCATTTTCACCAAATTTCAGGTTTTATATGGCATATCCAGTTTTATTGTTGGAGGAAGACCTAAGAATGAATCTGAGTGGAACAACTTTCCTTAGACCTCTAATTGAACATTAGATGTTTTACACAATCACGTGGAGAGAAAATAATAATTTACCGTTTATTTCTTAGTATTGCTATGTAAAACTCAAAGCCCCCTTACTGGGTCCATATGTATCCCAGCCCCTTGATTAGTGCACACCTCAAATCCCTACTTATGGGGATAATAATGCATATCAAAGGTGGGCCAATTTGACAGACAGGTTATTGCGAATATTCTATATATTATATATAATTATATATTAATCTCGTCTTATATCATACCTTATAATTATATGTTTGGTGCATCAATAATCTAAAACAGCAGGGTTTAATGCGTCACAGGATATGGTTTTAAAGTAAAATAAACCACGCGTTTCGTTCAATCATTTTTATTCAATAAACCATTTTATACAACACAAAAAAGCATTTTTAAAATGATGAATATAAATAATTGCTTTCTGAATAAAACCAACGACGTGCAAAATGCATTTTTAAAAACAACAAATATAAGACATATATTTAAGAAATGTATTGAAACCATTAAATTACATATTTAAAACAAATAAACGGTGAAAAAACAACGCTGTTAATTTTTAAGTTTACATAAATACTGTAAAAAAAAAAATATCGCAGTTGTTCGAACTGGGGATTTCATATTTACATTTGTAATTTCAGGTATACAATACTGTTGGCCGTTTGATTTAGGTGTCCCTGATGTTCATTCACATGTATATGTTATGTGTATATTTTATATATGATCGTGTGTAAAACAAACTACTACGTCATCATCCCTACATATAACTGCACGTGCTTCTGTGTGTCGTGGTTGATCATCGGACCCAGAATCGAAGATTCCACCTCACAGTGTGGGAGCGTACAGTATAGAAAAGCGGAAGTTGTTGATCTGTACGGCGATGAATTGCCAGTTGCTGTATGAAAACATCAAACGTGGATTCCGGAAGAAAGACGAGATTTATGATTTGTAGTAAGTATTCTTATATCACAGTATTGTTTTATTGCGCTGATTTGTCTCAGAACCGAAACATTTTCATGTACACATACAACTAGGCGTACAGTATTGAAGTGACCCCATTTCATGTAAAATTATGAAATAAAATATGTTTAAACTAAACTATTGAAGTGAGGAGTGCATTGACAAAAGCTGTCCGTTTTAAACAAAAACACAAAAATTGGCAGAAACAACTACAAGTCCTTGATAGGGAAATGATTTTTCTGCACCAACATCTAAGCAACAACTGCATACATTCGTGGAAACCCTAATTTATCCTCATTTGATTGCAACAAAATCCTCGAAACACGTGTAAAAACCAGGTATCTTGATTGATTGATATTGTGAAAATGTTTCGGTTCTGAGACAAATCAGCGCAATAAAACAATACTGCGATATAAAATACTTACTGCAAATCATAAATATCGTCTTTCTTCTGAAATGTATAATGAAATTGAGCGAAAACCAAATCCACGTTTATTGTTTTCATACAGCAACTGACATTTCATCGCCGTACAGATCAGCAACTACCGCTTTTCAATACTGAACGCTCCCACACTGTGATCCTCACTTACACACATGCGGGTTGTCATTGAGCAACACACTTTATCTACTGGTTCTACACAGGAAGACTTCTAGCAATATGCGTACTACTGTAAGAACTTTCACCATCAATGTAAAACAAATAGTTATAAATGGTACTTTAAAAGGTACATATGTCATTTTAACAAAGAAGGGATTTCATAAATCAATAAATATAAATAATTTTACACGATTGGGTTTAAAATGCACAAAAAGTATTTGAGTTTAATACAATTATTAAAATGATTACAAAACAAAACTTTTGTAACAAGATAACTTGGGCAGTTTACTGTTTGGTGTCATGGCACATTGTATACACATTTATCATTAATTAAAGTAATAATGAAATTCTACTAGAACTTAATGAATACAGTTACACCTGTATTTAACCCTTTACTTCATAGATACGCGTTTTCCCGCACCAATCACACAAAGCCTTTGAAAACAGTGCAGGAAGAGTTCAGATTGCTCGTAACGAAATCTGAACACTTCCTGTACTGTTTTCCACTCTGTCAGTTAATATAAGCATAATTCACCCAATAATTAAGCCTTCTATATTAGAGGTGCCCAAAGTCGTATATATGAAGTCAAGGGTTAAATAAGCATTTTACTAGAAGAATGTTTGATACATACTTTTGTCATGCTCAACTCAAGAGTTAACTTAGCTCAAAAACGAATAGACTCGTTACAACCAAATCAATGTATATACATGACTTTCTACCTCATATCTGAACCCATACTGTCATCACTCACACCAGAAAGAGCGGACTAATGGTCCGGTGGTTAAGGCATTGGACTGCAAACCCAGGGGGTCATACGTTCGACCCCCCGCTCCTCCAATTAACAATGCTTATTAGTCTTTCGGATGAGACAAAAATCGAGATTCAATATATCGGCGCTTTGCACCATGCATGTAAAAGAATCATTGACGCTACAAAAGGGTCTTCTGCATCTCTGCAATATCCTCCAAAAATCTACAATTACTAATACTCTTCTGGAGGCGCCGTGAATATGTGAAACTAATGTTGACGATGAATAAAATTAGCATCATCACTCCCACCACTATTATAATCAGCAGTCCCACCACTATTATCTCAGACGAACGAGGTAGAAGTAAAACTTAGTTATCTTTTTCTTCATTTTTTTCAGTTTTAAGGGCTTTATATTGCAGTGATTTATATTTTCCTACCAGGTGTTGATTGGTCAGTATTTAAGAAATCACCACTGAACATTTGAAACTATTAACATATTTCTAGGCAATTCTGTGTCATTTTAGGATTTACGGTTTGAACCGCATCGTGGGTGAATAGTTGACATAGTATTACTCTGAAAATTGAGGTATTAAAAACCATAGAATTCAGGAAAAAACCCTGGTTATGGTCAGATCACGAAACAGTGAAGAATTTGATATCGGACAGATGCTGCATATTTTGTTTTTTCACTGTGTTTTAGACATAAATGTTACAATGGAACTCTATTGGAAACGTAACAGTAGTGTGTGACGGAAATGACGTCATAGGAAATTTAGTGAGAGATAAAACGAAAACTGAGACTTCGTAGCACAAGTGTAGAAATTCTTAATAATTTACGCCAGATGTCAAAAATTCCCATATGAACACAGCGAACTAACTTAAACAGTACAATGCTGCAATGCATACAAACGATTCACAAATGCATTTTTCTTTTCCGATAGTTAAAATGTCAAAAAGCAACATTCATGGTGAAGCCTTACATAACTACCCTAGCACAGAGACTGCTCCAAGCAGCCAACATTTAGTGGTTCCTGGATCGCTCAATCGGTACAGCATAGTCACTATTGAGACTAATTAAGGGGTTCAAACCCTGGAAAGCAACAACTTATCTATTTTAAAAACACCACGTCATTCAAACAGGGTAATTTTGACCCTCTTTGCCGGTATGTCGTACATATATTATGACAGGTGCCAGCGCCGACATTACAGACAAATAGTATAGTCGTGGGTTCGCTCCCAATTTAAGGGATTGTACTGGTCGCTGTCAATACCCAATAGTACGCATTTTTGCTAAATCAAGTGCCATCAATCTGGTCATACAGGCACAGTATTGAACTTAGCAGAGGTTCTTTGATCATAAACATCTTGTCCAAAGTTGATCAAGATTGTTTGAAAAATGTGCCGGCTACACTGTTTACATATCAATAAGCAAGCGATAGACGGTATATTGCAAGCAGGCTGTGAAAAATAGGTTCGTACAAAAGGAATAAAAATTACGAATAAAAAGTCAAACTTATAAATGTATGTCACATTTTCGATTCGAGATATTTACGACCGTTTCTGTAACAAAAGTGAAGAATTGCTCACACGCATGAGCACCATTTTGTACCGTTTATACGGTTTGTTTATATGTATGTAATATCTAAATAAATAGTAAATATTAAAGAATGGATTTCTTTGGAATGTATATTCATTGGTCCTGCCGAGGTTAAGTACCCTGTTTCTCGTTAGCCTTTCTCAGTTTATCTATTGCTGCCTTTGATACTTTGGCCGCGTCGGCATCACCTGCACGTTCTTGCGCAATCACCAACTGTGTCCAAAATGGCAAACTTTCAGGCTGTAATTCTGTACCCTGGAAAAAAATTGTAAAATTGGCATAAATTACAGCACGAATATAATTTACACGTGTAGTTATTTTTCTCCTCATTGTTTTCACTCAAATCATTCGCCTACTGTTGTCTTCTTACAGTTCAAGCGCAAGTGGAAACTGTCCATATGTTTGTTACAATCTAAGGCTGGGTTCAGGTTTACTTCTGCGCCGTCTCTTTTTTAGCATTAAGTCACGCGATAAACCAAAGTAAACGGTTCTGAAAGGTGTTTGCCTATATTATAAATAATCGTTTGTAGCAAACATGTTGTTCAGTTAAACGTTAGGTAACACATTACATATATAAATATGTACGGTTACTAAACGCAGCCTGCTAACACACTGGGAGAAGTTTCACGTCACATGATGGAAATTAAATGTCTTGATATCAGTGACCAAAGGGACATGCATACGAAATTAAATGGCACTGATCAGGCAGAGATATTGGATCGATTGACTGATTGAATATTTACCGTCATTTTTATGCCATCGAGGGCTAACAGACGATCAGTTAACCTAACCGCTGTTTCCTGGGATTAACCAGTACTCGAGCACACCCCATCTCCGCAAGTAACTGATAACTTTCCCACTTGAATCAGTGGTGAGAGACGAATGATAATGAGACACAATGTCGTATATCAATCATCACGGAGACTGTTGCCGGGCGGGGGATTCGAACTCACGACCCCTGGATTGTTAGTCAGACGCGTAACCGACTGAGCTAATCGGGTCCGGCAGAGATATTGGAAGATTTGAATGTAGTTCTCAATCACAATTAGTAAGCAAAGGCCTCTCGCAATGTGGATTTGCGAGCCTATCGCCGTGTAGATCTGTGAGCCTTTCTCCATGTGGGTTTGCGAGTCTCTCACCATGTGGGCTTGCGAGCCTCTCGCCGTGTGGTTTTGCGAACCTCTCATTATGCGGGTTTGCGAGCCTCTCGCCGTGTGGATATGCGAGCCTCTTACCATGTGGGTTTGCGAGCCTCTCGCTAAGTTGTTTTGCAAGCCTCAGATTACAATTTATTAAGCTACCTTTCCGTCAAACACATTTATGCCGAGGGTAGAATACATGTACATGAATGTCGCTTACTTTTTAAACTATTGGTATAGAAAAGCATTTGTAAAGAGACTTTTATTAGTACTTCTAATAATGTGACGATGACTGGTGACAAAGCGGGCTCGGTTGGGGTTGTGAACTTTCTTGTCGCGGTTAAGCTTCTACCGTGACCCATGTTGTCATTGCTTCTATATGCATGACTAAATTGTTCTGATGATCTGTCTTCGTATAGGTTGTGTTCAAATGCTACTTGGGGCTACGATTTACTACTTACTGTTTCTACGTTGCACAGCTACTTGTGGCTATGTTTTACTGCTTCTTGTGGGTAGGTTGTACTGCTACTTGTGGCTATGTTTTACTGCTACTTGAGGCTACGTTTTACTGCAACCTGTGGCTGTGTTTTACTGCTACTTGTGGCTGAGTTGTACCGCTACTTGTGGCTACGTTTTACTGCTACTTGTGACTATGTTTCACTGCTATTTGGGGCAACGTTTTACTATTTTTCTTGTGGCTACGCTGTATTGCTACATGTGACTATGATGAACTGCTACTTATTGCTGTGTTTTACTGCTAATTGTGGCTATGTTTTACTGCTACTTGTTGCTATGTTTTATTGCTACTTGTTGTTACGTTGTACTGCTATTAGCAGTTGTGTTGTACTGCTACACTTGGCTGTGTTTTACTGCTACTTGTAGCTACGTTCCACTGCTACTTGAGGCTACGTTTAACTGCTACATGTGGCTGTGTTTTACTGCTACTTATGGCTGTGTTGTACTGCTACTTGTGGCTACGTTGTACTGCTACTTGTGGCTATGTGTTTTTACTGCTACTTGTTGCTGTGATTTACTACTACTTGTGGCTACGTTTTAATGTTACTTGCGGCTACATTGTACTGCCACTGGTGGCTAAGTTATAATGCTACTTGTGTTTATGTTGTACTGCTACTTGTGGTGTGTTTTACTGCTACTTGTGGCTACATTGTACTACTACTTGTGACTACGTTGTACTGCAACTTGTGGATGTGTTTTAATACTAATTGTGGCAACGTTATACTGCTACTTGTGGCTGTGATTTACTACTACGTGTGGTTACGTTTGAATGTGACTTGTAGTTACGTTGTACTGCTACTTGTGGCTACGTTTTCCTGCGACTTATGGGTACGTTGTACTGTTATTTGTGGCTGTGTTTTACAACTACTTGTGGCTACGTTTTTACTGTTACTTATGGCTACGTTGTACTGTTATCTGTGGTAAGGTTATACTGCTACATGTGGATACGTTGTACTGCTACATGTGGCTTCGTTGATCTGCAACTTGTAGCTACGTTTTAATGTTGCTTGTGGCTACGTTTCACTGTGTTATACAGCTACTTGTGGCTACGTTTTACTGCAACTTGTGACTGTGTTTTACTGCTATTTGGGGCAACGTTTTGGTACTTCTTGTTGTTACGCTGTACTGCTACTTGTGGCTACGTTTTTCTGCTACTTGAGGCTGTGTTTTTCTGCTACTTGTTACTGTATTTTACTGCTACTTGTGGCTATGTTTTACTGCTACTTGTGGCTAAGTTATACTGCTTCTAGTGGTTGTGTTGTTCTTCTACTTGTGGTTGTGTTTTACTGCTACTTGTGGCTACGTTGTACTACTACTTGTGGCTACGTTGTACTACAACTTGTGGATGTATTTTACTACTACTTGTGGCTACGTCGTTCTGATACTTGTGGCTACGTTGTACTACTACTTGTGGCTACGCTGTACTGCTACTTGTGGCTAAGTTGTACTGCTGCCTGTGGCTGTGTTTTACTGTTACTTATTGATGTATTTTATTGCTGCCTGTGGATGTGTTTTACTGTGACTTGTGGCTGTGTTTTACTGCTACATGTGGTTGTGTTTAACTGCTACTTATGGCTACGTTGTACTGCTATTTTAAGCTGTTTTACTGCTACTTGAGGCTACGATTTACTACTTCTTGTGGCTGTGTTTCACTGCAACTTGTGGCTACGTTTTACTGCTCCTTGTACTTCCTGTGAATGTATTTTACTACTACTTGTGGCTACGTTGTACAGCTACTTGTAGCTACGTTTTACTACTTCTTGTGGCTACGTCGTTCTGATACTTGTGGCTACGTTGTACTACTACTTGTGGCTACGCTGTACTGCTACTTGTGGCTAAGTTGTACTGCTGCCTGTGGCTGTGTTTTACTGTTACTTATTGATGTATTTTATTGCTGCCTGTGGATGTGTTTTACTGTGACTTGTGGCTGTGTTTTACTGATACATGTGGTTGTGTTTAACTGCTACTTATGGCTACGTTGTACTGCTATTTTAAGCTGTTTTACTGCTACTTGAGGCTACTATTTACTTCTTCTTGTGGCTGTGTTTCACTGCAACTTGTGGCAACGTTTTACTGCTCCTTGTACTTCCTGTGACTGTGTTTAACTGTTACTTGTGGCTGTGTTTTAGAGTTTCTTGTGGCTGTGTTTTAGAGTTACTTGTGGCTGGGTTTTAGAGTTACTTGTGGCTGTGTGTTACTGCTTCTTGTGGCTGTGTTTTACTGCAACATGTACTTGTTGCTGTGTATTACTGCTACTTGAGGCTACGTTGTACTGCTACTTGTGGCTGTGTTTAACTGCTACTTTGGCTACGTTTTACTGCTGATTGTGGCTACGTTGCACTCTTATTTATGACTACATTTTATGCTACATGTGGCTACATTTTACTGCTACTTGTAGCTACGTTGTACTGCTACTTGAGGATGTGTTTTACTACTTCTTACAACCAATTAGAAAAGCAGGCTCATGTTCACTGCTAAATATTCCATTTCTATGCTCGTTAACATGGAACAAACTAGAAAACCAGATCCATATTCGCTGCAAAATGTTTCATTGCTATGGTCGTTAGCATACAACAAATAAGAAAGGCAGACCCGTTTTCGTTGCTAAATGTTCCATTTCTATGCTCGTTAACATGCAACAAACTAGTAGGCAGAGCCGTTTTCGCCTCTAAATGTTCCATTGCTATGCTCGTTACCATGCAACAAACTAGTAGGCAGAGCCGTTTTCGCCTCTAAATGTTTCATTGCTATGCTCGTTACCATGCAACAAACTAGAAAGGCAGAGCCGTTTTCGCCTCTAAATGTTCCATTGCTATGCTCGTTACCATGAAACAAACTAGAAAGGCAGAGTCATTTTCACTGTTAAATGTTCCATTTCTATGCTCATTACTATGCAACAAACTAGAAAGACAGACCCTTTTTCACTGCTATATATTCCATTGCTATGCTCTTTAACACGCACCAAACTAGAAAGGCAGATCCGTTTTCGCTGCTGTATATTCCATTTCTATGCTCATAAACATATAACAAGAGCAGAGCCATTTTCGCTGTTAAATGTTTCATTTCTATGCTCATTAACATGCAACAAACTAGAAAGGCAGAGCCATTTTCGCTGTTAAATATTCCATTGTTATGCTCGTTAACATGCAACAAACTAGAAAAGCTGAGCCGTTTTCGCTTCTATATATTACATTGCTATGCTCGTTAACATGCAACAAACTAGAAAGACAGATCCGTTTTTGCTTCTATATAGCCCATTTCTATGCCCGTAAACATGCAACAAACTAGAAAGGCAAACCCGTTTTCATTGTTAAAAGTTCCATTGCTATGCTCGTTAACATGCAACAAAATAGAAAGGCAAACCCGTTTTCGTTGTTAAAGGTTCCATTGCTATGCTCGTTAACATGCAACAAAATAGAAAGGCAAACCCGTTCTCGTTGTTAAAGGTTCCATTGCTATGCTCGTTTACATGCAACAAACTAGAAAGGCAGAGCCATTTTCACTGTTAAATGTTCCATTTATATGCTCATTAGCATGCAACAAATTAGAAAGGCAGAGCCGTTTTCGCTTCTAAATGTTCCATTTCTATGCCCGTAAACATGCAACAAACTAGAAAGGCAGAGCCGTTTTCGCTTCTATATATTCCATTTCTATGTCCGTAAACATGCAACAAACTAGGAAGGCAGACCCGTTTTCGCTAGTAAACATGCAACAAACTAGAAAGGCAGACCCGTTTTCGCTGCTATATATTCCATTTCTATACTCGTAAACATGCAACAAACTAGAAAGGCAGACCCGTTTTCGCTGTTAAATATTCTATTTAATGCTCATTAGCATGCAGCAAACTAGAAAGGCAGATCCGTTTTCGCTTCTATTTATTCCATTTCTATGCTCGTAAACATGCAACAAACTAGAAAGGCAGACCCGTTTTGGCTGCTATATATTCCATTTCTATGCCCGTTAACATGCAACAAACTAGAAAGGCAGAGCCATTTTCGCTGTTACATATTCCATTTCTATGCTCGTAAACATGCAACAAACTAGAAAGGCAGATCCGTTTCCGCTGTTAAATATTCCATTTCTTTGCTCGTGAACATGCAACAAACTAGAAAGGCAGACCCGTTTTCGCTAGTAAATATGCAACAAACTAGAAAGGCAGACCCGTTTAATATACAAAACTGTTATATGCGCTTGAACAATGATATATACTTGGTCTTCATAATATAAAATTGATAAAATGCTGAGCGCATTCAATTTGTCCGTGCATTCTAAAGAATTTGTTAACCAGTTAAAACATGTTAATAAATAAAGCAAATGTAAACATTAATAACACATTTAAGTTTTTAATAATCAAATCTTGGAAACCACCAAAAACAACAAATAATTTGTAATTATGTCCAAATCAACAGTTGTCTATCGAACAACATATTTTCAAAATATAAACTTTGAGAGCTGACTACTTGTAAATTCAAATATTGTTTTTTTTATAAATTCAATAGTGATGATCCTCATTTATATTCATGGGTTCCATAATAAAGACGAAAAAAATGTCATGAAAAACATTTATAAATAAACAAGCGCCTCGCCATTCTTTCATACAGCGCAGTTTTATAAAAGTTCAAAAGCATCAGTAATATTGACGGTGCAACCGAATGCAACAATGCTCTAAATGACAACAATGATGTTGACATTTCATTTGAAATTCGTCGCACAACAAAAACATTCAGTTTGTAGCTCAACAAACACTTTTCAGAAATTAAGTTGTTGTTTTGTGGATATCCTGGATCGTGTTACTGTAATTGCAAGCATCAACAATACAGTTAATAAATATCAATAATAACCTTCGTGTACATGCGTGCAGCATCCTGTGGTCGCTGGTTGTTAATGAGAAAGTCGCCATATTGTGCATACACGTCCCAAAGGTCAGGGTTCATATCCACA
The DNA here is from genome assembly GCA_029582155.1 of Panopea generosa. NCBI lineage: Eukaryota > Metazoa > Mollusca > Bivalvia > Adapedonta > Hiatellidae > Panopea > Panopea generosa. Next base: position 37,278,271 of record CM055903.1, read on the forward strand.
GCTAACCTGAACATTGACTCGGCAGCTTCAAGGTTCCCTAACTAATCAACATGCAGTTGTGTTAGTGGTACATAGGCGTTACTATACAGCCTCAAAACATGAATATGTACATATAAGAAAACAAAACAAACGAATATAATATACACTTTTACAATTACAGTGTTGAAATCTATCCCAATACGTCATTTATACCCTTATGTAAAAGTATGGACTTCCCTGCCTGTCCCACAATTGATAGGACTCTAACGCGTTTACCAAGCTATGACGTCATTGCACCCCCTCCCCCACCCCTCGACAATCCCCGGAAATGTTGTATATTTCATTAACTCCGATTAACTCAATAAATCCGAGTCTGCTATTATATTTCCTTCATCGCTTTCAATCTGATATCAACTATATATTGTTACAAGGCGGCATGCTCACTCACTGTTCGGACAATTATGATTACGAGTAGTTTAATTTCTTTGTCAAACATATGTTTCATAGTGTACCCATTTAAAATTAACAGAATTTTTTTTATAATTACATTGGAGAGTTCGCCTTCTAAAAGCACTGAGGGACCATTGCATGCAAATACAAACTGATTGTCATTCCTCTAGCTTAAAAGAAAGAAGTGCGAACTCAAAGAAAATTTAATAAAACACATGTTAGTACGATGTATAGATATATGTACAATTAACGGAAATAATTAGTACGGTGTGCAATCAAACAACGTATAGATACCGGGACATTGTGATAGATATGACACGCATCGCTATATTAGCCTGAGATTTTTATGTTGTTTTCAAAACGAATGCTGCATTCCTCCGACCAATCTTATATTTGAATCCCTGTTGTCCACGTCGCTTCTCTATCGTTAAAAACCCCACCAGATATCTTTGTAATGACACATTTTACATTGCACAATGCCATTTGTAAAACAATGTCTGGCTGCAGCTTCCCGACCAATGTTTTCATAAGCAATAACGTAGATAGGTTAAACTTGATAAATATGAAATGTGTGAAATACTTTACAAATAGTATTTACAGAGCAATATGTAAACAATATATAGCTTGAGAACACATTTGTGCAGGACCGCCTTCGTAACATTACACAATCTAGTCTTTATTTGAGGCCTCAACTTTTGAAAAATAGTATGAGATAAGATGAGTAATCACATAGTGCTGAACAAAGCAAACATATCTGTCTCTGTAAAAAAAAACAAGTTAACATTTACCGTTGTATTGAAGCACGAAACAATAGCTTTCTATCTGAGAATAAGTGGCATAATGGAAATATAGAAGCCCAGACAATTAAACCCACATATATATAGTATTAAATCTTTTCTATCCAAATAGATTTGTTCAAATAATTTTTAAACTTATTTCTTTAAAAAATATTATGTCTGAAATGTATTATATGAAGCGCCATTTTATTCAAAATTAAGACAAGACTATCAGTAGTATTCATGGCATTAAAATCATATTTTCAACACATGACAAGTTATATCTATATAATATATGGTATATACAGTTTTATTGGTGGAGAAAGACCTCAGAATGAATCGGAGTAGAAATGCTTGATTCTGCAAGTAAATTTTCAACATAAAGCTTATGGGCCAATCTGGACTCGGATCCAAGACCTCTGTGGTGACAGTTAAGTGGTCGTTAGACGATACGCCCTCGGTCATCCGACTACAGTTGACCCAAAACATAGGTAGAAGGAAATATCTTCAGTTACACCCTTGCGCAACCCACATCGCACAGTTGGGCTTCTGTTCCAACGTACACTATCTTCCGTACTTTTCAAGTTATGCTCCGAACAAGATTTATTTTCGGGAAGCATAAAATGTAACTATGTCATGTGTTACGTACAAATGACAAATGTTTACATAACGCGTTTAAACGGAAGTTGGTCAGTGAACCGTGACATACGGTGTCCCGTTAGGGCCATCGTGCTATCGCTTTGTCAACAAGCACACGCGATGCCACGATAGCACGATGACACGATGGTGATGACGCGATGACACGATGACACGATGGTGATGGTACGATGACACGATGGTGATGACACGATAGCACGATGACGATGACGCGATGCTACGATGACACGATGGTGATGGAGCGATGCTACGATGACACGATGACGATGACGCGATATTACATCGCGTCATCGTCATCGTGCCATCGTGCCATCACCATCGTGTCATCGTCATCGTGCTATCGTGTCATCACCATCGTGTCATCGTACCATCACCATCGTGCTATCGTACTATCGTGCCATCACCATCGTGTCATCGTGCTATCGTAGCATCGCCTTCCTGTATTTAAGTGGGATTCTTATAATAGTATCGGAAGGTATAGTTATGTGTTTATATTTAAGTATGTACATGTTAGTCATTCAACTCGTTTTGTGTTTATGTGTTTAAATATGCATATTACTGCAACTTTGTACTTTGATGAGAAACTGTGTATAGTCTTATTCTCCTCCTCCTCCTTTTACTTCTTATTCTACTTCTTCTTCTTCTATAACTAGAAATGGAAAATCAAGAGGAACGCTTACTCGTGTACTTTATATAACACGACAATGAATATATAATAAAATAATTAATGTATTTAAATGAATTCCAAAGTTTTAGTCTAGTTGTCTAGACGGTATTAGGTTCGGCATGATACTCATGTGTGCCAGCACTGAACAGTTGTTGAAAACGACAATAAACACCCAACAATACAATACAATACAATGTACATTCAGTCATATGTCACTTGAACAATGAACTTGTTCACTTTTCTCTTACCATTTGATTGTTGAGTTGAGTGTTTAGCGTAATTGTTATGCTATCGAGAGCTAGCAGACGATCAGAGTGTCGTGGGTTTGATCCCCCGCCACGGTTATGTGTGAGACGGACACTATATTCGTATATGCTTAGTACTGTTACTACCCAAGAATACACCGAACGTGATTTATAATAATAACTTGTGTCACATCAATGTGAAATAAATACATTTAAAGTAAGTGTTAATAGACAATCAGTTAAACTCATTTGTGCAACTAACTGATATCTTTCCAGTTTTACATGGTACAGGAAATAATTAATTGGGACAACTTGTCTTTTGATGGGACGAGTTATCTTTAAATAGAGGACAAGTTGTCTCGAAACTTGGGACGAGTTGTCTCAAAATGTGGGACGAGTTGTCTTTGGGGCGACTTATCCATAACACTTTTGAAACAGTGGTTAGAGACGAATGACAATGATACTGACATTTTTTTATTAGTCATCACGGAGAATGTGTTGTAGGTTACTGGCGGGTATTCAAACTCATGACCCCTGGATTGACAGTTAGACACGTAACCAACGGATTGAACAGGGTCCGTCTTTACCATGTATGGCCAATCCACTTTGAACAGTGCTCACTAATTCCTAATTCGGTGTTTAACTACCAAAAATATTTTTTACTCGACACTCGACTTTCTTGCTCAATACTCACTATACACTCGTCTTTCTCACTCGACACTGAACTTTTTCACTCGACACTTGACATTCTTACTCGACATTAAACTTTCTTTCTCGACACTCGACATTCTTACTCGACACTCGACTTTCTTACTCGACATTCAACTTTCTTTTAAGACACTCAAAACTCTACCAAAGGTGACATATCGCCCAGCCATAGTCTCTGTGATGATTGACTGATATACGGCATTGCGCCTTATTGTCATTTGTGTTACATCGCTGATTGAACTGAAAAAGTCATCAGTTACTTGCAGAGATAGGCGTGCTCGAGTACTGGTTTGCCTCATAGGATCCCAGGAAAAAGTGTTTAGGTAAACCGGTCGCCTGAAGGAACGAACGAACAAACGAACGAACGAACGGACGGATGGATGGACGGACGATGGAACTAACGAACGAATGAACACATAAACACATAAACAAACAAAAAAAACAAACAAAAACAGACAGACAGACAGACAGACAGACAGACAGACAGACAGACAGACAGACAGACAGACAGACAGACAGGCAGGCAGGCAGGCAGGCAGGCAGGCAGGCAGGCAGACGGACAGACCACTACGCATCGGTATTATACACCAACTATTTTATCATTTAAGATTTTGTCTGTTGTTTACCGGATCGACATCAACTTTTTTGTGAATCTGTCGAAAGGACTATAATCATAATATGTACCTTCTCAATAATTTACCATTCACGTAATAACATATTTGCACGCATAAATAACTCACATTTAGTGATTATAATATAAAAAGAAAACATATGACTGTGTATCTTATATGAATTTCCCTTTTCAGCAGCATTTGTGTCTCAGGGTTATGTATAACCTGACACAAAATAACCCCGAATATTATTATTTTTCGCATGTCTTACAGGAAGGCGATGCTACGATAGCACGATGACACGATGGTGATGACACGACAGTACGATAGCACGATGGTGATGGTACGATGACACGATGGTGATGGCACGATGACGATGACGCGATGACACGATGACACGATGGTGATGGTACGATGACACGATGGTGATGACACGATGGCACGATGACGATGACGCGATGTAATATCGCGTCATCGTCATCGTAGCATCGCTCCATCACCATCGTGTCATCGTATCATCGCGTCATCGTCATCGTGCTATCGTGTCATCACCATCGTGTCATCGTACTATCACCATCGTGTTATCGTACTATCGTGTCATCACCATCGTGTCATCTTGATATCGTGGCATCGCGCATGCTTGTTGACAAAGCGATAGCACGATGGCCCTAACGGAACACCGTAGTGACACCTTATTTGCATACTTACGCTCACACTGCAATACGTGTGCCGATGGATGGTCGTGTACTTGTAAGATGGTTCTACTTGAATAAAATTTAACAACTCGGTCTCTGTGGTCTCTACATTTCATATTTGTTGCTAAAACTTCACTTTAGAAGCGCTTAGGTATTGTCTGTAAGGTTTTACCTGACACTCGTTAATCATCGTCAATGTGTTCGGGTTTCTCCGTGCAGCTGTTTGTGAGTGAGACATAATGCCGATTTAATATTGTATTGGTATCGGTTTATCACAAAAATATCAATATTTAGGCTCGGACACCGGAAATTAATTAACAATATTGTGCGTTAGGATTTACCTGGCACTCATGAATATTCCGTGTATTTATTTTTGGTGTCCGAACGTAGTGATATTACTGTTAACAAACATATTAAGAATACATTATTAAACAGGCATCTTATCGCACTTACGAATACCTGCACGGCCGGTAAAACCATACGTACACGACTAAAAAATATATGATTGATGTTGCCGCTTTATACAACATAGTTTTAAAACCATCTAGTACAGCCGGAACACACTGAAATGCCTGGATGATTTACAACATCAAGGTTAACAATAATAAGCTGCAATTTGCATATCATGTTGCTATATCCTTGTTTTAAATAAACACAATTTAATTTAGAAATTGAATCGATACGTGTGCATTATGTTGTAAGCGTAACAGCGCGTAAACGTGATCTCAAATAACAAATTCCATATGGTGAAGTCATAATTATTTTAACAAACCTGGGTGTGCATTCCAGCTAGATTTAAAACAGCTAAGACGAAGTGTTGATCAAGGTCTATGGCCTGCTGCGTGTGTTTAATACCTTCTTCATACCGTCCGATATCGGCGTATATCCGCCCAAGTTTCATGTGAACTTCTGCATTATCTGCAGTAAAAGAACAATAGGGTTTGGGGTTTATAATAGGTTGTGTTAATAATTTTTATTTACTTAGCATTGCGTCTATACTAGATCAGTATACGTAGTTGCGATATTGGTTAGGTACATGTACACTACCTGGAAACATTGGTTTTTAGGATTTATCAGCCAACTGGTGGATTTTCTAACAATATATCTCGTTTCCAGTAAGATCTTGTTTTACAAATGAATACAGACTTTGACAATCCAAAGTACATGATAGTGTTATCGTTGATTTACAAAGGGAATATTGAACGGTCTCTGACACTCCAAAGTACAGATACACCTGGGGGAATAGTGGTGTCGTTGAATTACAGAAGGAATATTGAACGGTCTCTGACAATCCAAAGTACAGATACCCCTGGGTTAATAGTGCTATCGTTGCTTTACAGGGGAATATTGAACAGTCTTTGACAATATAAAGTACAGATACCCTTGGGGAGATAGTGCTATCGATGCTTTAAAAGGGAATATTGAATAGACTTTGACAATCCAAAGTACAAATACTTTCCCCTGGGGAAATAGTGCTATCGTTGCTTTACAAGGGAATATTTACTGGATTTTGACAATGTAAAGTTCAGATACCCTTGGGGAGATAGTGCTATCGTTGCTTTAAAAGGGAATATTGAATAGACTTTGACAATCCAAAGTACAGATACTTTCCCCTAGGGAAATACTGCTATCGTTGCTTTACAAGGGAATATTTACCGGATTTTGACAATGTAAAGTTCAGATACCCCTGTGGAGATAGTGATATCATTGCTGTACAAGGGCATATTGAACGGACTTTGACAATCCAAAGTACAGATTCGTCTGGGTATATAGTGCTATCGTTGCTTTACATGGGAATATTGAACTGTCTTTGACAATCTAAAGTACAGATACCCTTGGGGAGATAGTGCTATCATTGCTGTACAAGGGAATATGGAAAGGACTTTGACAATCCAAAGTACAGATACCCTTGGGAAAATAGTGCTATCGTTGATTTACAGGGGAATATTGAAAGGACTTTGACAATGCAAAGTACAGATACCCCTGGGGAAATAGTGTTATCGTTGATTAACAAGGGAATATTGAACGGACTTTGACAATCTAAAGTACAGATACCACTTGGGAGATAGTGCTATCGTTGCTTTATCAGGGAATATTGAACGGTCTTTGACAATCTAAAGTACAGATACCCCTGGGAAGATAGTGCTATCATTGCTGTTCAAGGGAATATTGAAGGACTTTGACAATCCAAAGTACAGATACCCTTGGGAAATGGTGCTATCGTTGATTTATAATTGAATATTGAACAGTCTTTGACAATCTAAAGTACAGATAACCTTGGGAAAATAGTGCTATCGTTGATCTACAAGGGAATATTGAAAGGACTTTGACAATCTAAAGTACAGATACCCCTGGGAAGATAATGCTATCATTGCTGTACAAGGGAATTTTTAACGGTCTTTGACAATCTAAAGTACAGATACCCCTGGGAAGATAGTGCTATCATTGCTGTACAAGGGAATATTTAACGGTCTTTGACAATCTAAAGTACAGATACCCTTGGGAAGATAGTGCTATCATTGCTGTACAAGGGAATATTGAACGGACTTTGACAATCCAAAGTACAGATACCCTTGGGAAATAGTGCTATCGTTGATTTATAATTAAATATTGAACGGTCTTTGACAATCTAAAGTACAGATACCCTTGGGAAAATAGTGCTTTCGTTGATCTACAAGGGAATATTGAAAGGACTTTGACAATCTAAAGTACAGATACCCCTGGGAAGATAGTGCTATCGTTGCTGTACAAGGGAAAATTTAACGGTCTTTGACAATCTAAAGTACAGATACCCCTGGGAAGATAGTTCTATCATTGCTGTACAAGGGAATATTAAACGGTCTTTGACAATCTAAAGTACAGATACCCCTGGGGAGATAGTGCTATCACTGCTGTACAAGGGAATATTTAACGGTCTTTGACAATCCAAAGTACAGATAGCCCTGGGTTAATAGTGCTATCGTTGCTTTACAGGGGAATATTGAACGGTCTTTGACAATATAAAGTACAGATACCCTTGGGGAGATAGTGCTATCGTTGCTTTAAAAGGGAATATTGAATAGACTTTGACAATCCAAAGTACAGATACTTTCCCCTGGGGAAATAGTGCTATCGTTGCTTTACAAGGGAATATTTACCGGATTTTGACAATGTAAAGTTCAGATACCCTTGGGGAGATAGTGCTATCGTTGCTTTAAAAGGGAATATTGAATAGACTTTGACAATCCAAAGTACAGGTACTTTCCCCTAGGGAAATACTGCTATCGTTGCTTTACAAGGGAATATTTACCGGATTTTGACAATGTAAAGTTCAGATACCCCTGTGGAGATAGTGATATCATTGCTGTACAAGGGCATATTGAACGGACTTTGACAATCCAAAGTACAGATTCGTCTGGGGATATAGTGCTATCGCTGCTTTACATGGGAATATTGAACGGTCTTTGACAATCTAAAGTACAGATACCCTTGGGGAGATAGTGCTATCATTGCTGTACAAGGGAATATGGAACGGACTTTGACAATCCAAAGTACAGATACCCTTGGGAAAATAGTGCTATCGTTGCTTTACAGGGGAATATTGAAAGGACTTTGACAATGCAAAGTACAGACACCCCTGGGGAAATGTGTTATCGTTGATTAACAAGGGAATATTGAATGGACTTTGACAATCTAAAGTACAGATACCACTTGGGAGATAGTGTTATCGTTGCTTTACCAGGGAATATTGAACGGTCTTTGACAATCTAAAGTACAGATACCCCTGGGAAGATAGTGCTATCATTGCTGTTCAAGGGAATATTGAACGGACTTTGACAATCCAAAGTACAGATACCCTTGGGAAATAGTGCTATCGTTGATTTATAATTGAATATTGAACAGTCTTTGACAATCTAAAGTAGAGATACCCTTGGGAAAATAGTGCTATCGTTGATCTACAAGGGAATATTGAAATGACTTTGACAATCTAAAGTACAGATACCCCTGGGAAGATAGTGCTATCATTGCTGTACAAGGGAATATTTAACGGTCTTTGACAATCTAAAGTACAGATACCCCTGGGAAGATAGTGCTATCATTGCTGTACAAGGGAATATTTAACGGTCTTTGACAATCTAAAGTACAGATACCCCTGGGAAGATAGTGCTATCATTGCTGTACAAGGGAATATTGAACGGACTTTGACAATCCAAAGTACAGATACCCTTGGGAAATAGTGCTATCGTTGATTTGTAATTGAATATTGAACTGTCTTTGACAATCTAAAGTACAGATACCCTTGGGAAAATAGTGCTATCGTTGCTGTACAAGGGAATATTTAACGGTCTTTGACAATCTAAAGTACAGATACCCCTGGGAAGATAGTGCTATCGTTGCTGTACAAGGGACTATTTAACGGTCTTTGACAATCTAAAGTTCAGATACCCCTGGGAAGATAGTGCTATCATTGCTGTACAAGGGAATATTTAACGGTCTTTGACAATCTAAAGTACAGATACCCCTGGGGAGATAGTGCTATCATTGCTGTACAAGGGAATATTTAACGGTCTTTGACAATCTAAAGTACAGATACCCCTGGGAAGATAGTGCTTTCGTTGCTTTACAGGGGAATATTGAACGGACTTTGACAATCTAAAGTACAGATACCCCTGGGTAAATAGTGCTATCGTTGCTTTACAAGGGAATATTTACCGGATTTTGACAAACTAAAGTACAGATACCCCTGGGAAGATAGTGCTATCGTTGCTTTACAGGGGAATATTGAACGGTCTTTGACAATCTAAAGTACAGATAGTCATACCCCTGGGTAAATAGTGCTATCGTTGCTTTACAAGGAAATATTTACCGGATTTTGACAATCTTAAGTACAGATACCCTTGGGACATAGTACTATCATTGCTGTACAAGAAAATATTGAACAGACTTTGACAATCCAAAGTACAGATACCCCTGGGTAAATAGTGCTATCGTTGCTTTACAGGTGAATATTTAACGGACTTTGACAATCTAAAGTACAGATACCCTTGATGAGATAGTGCTATCGTTGCTTTTAAAGGGAATATTGAACGGATTTGACAATCCAAAGTACGGATACCCATGGGAAATACTGCTATCGTTGCTTTACAAGGGAATATTGAACGGGCTTTGACAATCCAAAGAAGATACCCATGGGGAAATAGTGCTATCGTTGATTTACAAAGGGAATATTGAAAGGTCTTTGACAATCTAAAGTACAGATAATCCTGGGAAGATAGTGCTATCATTGCTGTACAAGAGAATATTTAGCGGACTTTTACAATCTAAATTACAGATACCCCTGGGGAAATAGTGTTATCGTTGATTTTCAAGGGAATATTTACCGGATTTTGACAATGTAAAGTGCAGATACCCCTGGGGAAATAGTGATATCGTTGCTGTACAAGGGAATATTGAACGGACTTTGACAATCCAAAGTACAGATACCCTTGAGGAAATAGTGCTATCGTTGATTTATAATTGAATATTGAACAGTCTTTGACAATCTAAAGTACAGATACCCCTGGGAAAATAGTGCTATCGTTGATCTACAAGGGAATATTGAAAGGACTTTGACAATCTAAAGTATAGATACCCCTGAGGAAATAGTGCTATCGTTGATTTACAAGGGAATATTTACCAGACTTTGACAATCTAAAGTACAAATACCCCTTGGGAGATAGTGCTATCATTGCTGTACAAGGGAATATTTAACGGTCTTTGACAATCTAAAGTACAGATACCCCTGGGAAGATAGTGATATCATTGCTGTACAAGGGAATATTGAACGGACTTTGACAATCAAAAGTACAGATACCTCTGGGGAAATAGTGCTATCGTTGCTGTACAAGGGAATACTGAACGGACTTTGACACTCCAAAGAACAGATATCCCTGGGGAAATAGTTCTATCGTTCTTTTATAAGGGAATATTTGACGGACTTTGACACTCCAAAGTACAGATACCCTGGGGAGATAGTGCTATCGTTGCTTTACAAGGGAATATTTACCGGATTTTGACAATCTAAAGTACAGATACCTCTGGGGGATATTGTTATCAATGCTATACAAGGTAATATTAAACGGACTTTGACAATCTAAAGTACAGATACCCCTGGGGGATATTGTTATCGTTACTTTACAAGGTAATATTGAACGGACTTCGACAATCTAAAGTACAGATAGCCCTGGGGGATAGTGTTATCGTTGCTTTTTAAGGTAAAATTGAACGGACTTTGACAATCTAATGTACAGATACCCTTGGGGGATAGTGTTATCGTTGCTTTACAAGGTAATACTGAACGGACTTTGACAATCTAAAGTACAGATAACCCTGAAGACATAGTGGTATCGTTGTCAATGAAAGTGATCCAAATCCAGTTCCCGAAAAATAGCAATGAAAAAGATCTTATTTGAAAAATGTCAACACAATTTGGACAGGGTTCATTTGCACATGTGGAAAGGAAAACAAAAATAATTCCATTATCTAATGTTGAAGAAACTTGTGACGAGATCGTGTTGTCTATAACCTTACATGATTTAAACGCACAACATATAATGTTATATATATTTGAACTGAAGTTGTTTATGGTGTAACTACTGCAGCAGAGCGAGATGGAACCGCAAACCTGACTTACGCTCCCCAGTGGCGATTCTGCTTCTGTATTTTTGTATCGTTCGTTCTGTGAATAGATGTCTTGAATAATGTGAAGACTGGTTGTGGTTTTTGAATGCTAGATGTCATAATTAATAGGCTCGGTCTTGCTACACAGTTTTCTCTCTTCAAGTTACATGTATCACCCAATGAGGAACCGTGACAAGCTAACTGTTTCAAATCTCATTGCAAATTGAATTGTTATCCTTTAGATTTCTGAACAAATTTCAACTCAGAAGGATAATATATAACGGTGTGCATTAAAAAAAAAATAGTTTTACCATAAGAATGTGATTTTTGAGAGTAGTTGACCCTCACGATTTAACCGAATACCGTGAGGTATAAAGCATAGTTGTAAGTCAAGCAAATGCCTTTAAAACAGCGATAAATTTCCTACTTCCACAGTGTATGTACTTCTACGTTTAAGTATATTTCGTGTAGAAGGCAAATGCAATCAAAGTAAAAGCACATCTATCTAAATACAATAATAGTATGTACGTAAGTTACATGCTTTATTTTGAGCTATTCAATTTATTGATTGCAGTGGATCTTAGCTACCCATTTATATCAATGTGCCAGTCACAGTAGCACTATTTTTTCATGTTTTGGTGTGAATTACCCTCTTGTCCAACAAGTGCTATTGGGGTGGTGATGACGTTTGAGCATCGGTGTCGCAACATAAAAGTTCTCAACCCTGTCACAATTCACCGTAACAACAATAGGTATAAACACTCAACATTCTAGTAGTCCTTGGTCTACTTACGCGGTAAAAGTTGTAGCAACGTCTCAAATATGACTACTTTCCTTTCCATCAATTTCAATTTTTCTATTTTATTTTGTTCTCCATGTATCTTCCTTGTAAGGTCAGGTTCTGCAAAAACAAAAACAACCCTGAACACTGTAGTTACACTCCATGTTAAATAGTGTATTTCATGTATGTATTTGTGACAACTATTTCATGTATGTATTTGTGACAAGTATAAGTAAATATTGAATAGTCGAGGCTTACTTAATGGGCGCAACACAATATCTGAACGGGCACACATATTATTTAGTAAAAATATAGTGAACTTTAATAAAATATTGGGTTTATGCGGGGTGTGGGGGTTGAAAGAGTAGATCCGTCGTTGGTTAATGAAGTTTAGTCTGTATAAATTATTATGTGGGGTGTATAATCTATTTGGAAACGCCACTTTAAAATAAATGCTGAATTTCGCATCTTCATTAAACCATGACCTGCACTATTTTCAATACATTGCTCCAGTGACCCTTGTCTTTGAGTAATGTATCTTAAAGCCGACATTATTACCTATCACTGCGATCAGCCAGTCGTCAATGGCAGATTTATGATGAACTTTCGCTGACATTTTCTAAGAATAGTCGCGCTAACATAAACATGATTTGTCAATCAATACGTTATGTATGCGGAAATATGACATTAAAACTATCTAGGGAATAATTGGCTGAACTGATGTAAAGCAAAAATAGAACTCGTTAACACATCTCCAATTGCCATAATAGCAAACGCACGGATATTCCAAATTTGGAATCAATTTGTTACGAAATACTTTCGCAAACGAAATATCTATTAACCAGAAATGCACAAGTAAGTGTCACATGCCCCCTAAATGATCTGTGAAAAACTGATATATTCTATAAAAAGTAGCAATTGAAATGTATATATGAATATCAAGAGTAATGGACTGACGTTTCAGATCAGACACGCCGTTCCATGATTTTTACAATAAAGTGTGACCATGACCTTTGTATGACCTTGTCCTTGGCATCTGATGTTAATGTCTACAGGTTAATGACGGTGACACATCATCATGACAAGTTAATCACTTGTGTCTGGGTATGTCTACAGGTTAATGAAGGTGACACATCATCATGACATGTTGATCACTTGTGTCAAGATATCTTAAAATCCATCGATTTAAAACAAAATTTACAGACCAGACATGAAATATCAAACAAACTGAAAGTGTGACCTTGGCCTTTGAGGTAAGGTTCTGGGTATTACACGCGACACGACGTCATGTCATGTTGATCAATCGATCAATCGAGCCAAGTGTTTTTAAAATCCATCTATGTATGATAAAGTTACAGACCCGACTTGAAATCTAAAAAAACCCTCAAAGTATGACCTTGACCTTTGAGGTTCAGATCTGTGTCTTACATGCGACACGTCGTCATGTCATGTTGAGCAAGTGAGCCAAGTTAAAGACAAGGTTACAGAACAGACACGAAATATCAAACGAATTGAAAGTATTGCCTTGACCTTTGTGGAAAGGTTCTTGGTCTTACACGCAAAACTTCATCATGCTATGTTGATCAACTGAGCCAAGTGTTTTTGAAATTCATCCATGTATGACAAAGTTAAGGACCAGACACGAAATCTCACACAGATTCATATTGTTGTCAAACAAAACTCAAAGTGTGACCTTGAACTTTGAGGTACGGATGTGGATGTTACGCGCGACACGTCGTCATGGCATGTTGAAGTATTTTAAAAATTTAGCCGTAGGTGACAAAGTAACAGACCGGACACAAAATCTAAAACCGACTGAAAGTGTTGTCAACGTTAAAGTGTGACCTTGACCTTTAAAGTGGGAGTCTGGGTGTTACGCGCGACACGTCGTCATGTTAAGTTGATCATTTGTATTGAGTATTTATAAAATCCATCTATGCATGACAAAGTTACAGGACGGTCACGAAATCTCACACATACCAAAAGTGTTGTCTCAAAATGTGACCTTGACCTTTGAGGTACGAGTGTGGGTTTCGCACGCGACACGTCGTCATGTCATGCTGATGCATTGAGACAAATGTTTTTGAAATATATCCATAGGTGACAAAGTTACAGACTGGACACAAAATCTCAAACATACTGAAAGTGTCCTCAAACAATGTTAAATTGTGACCTTGACATTTGAAGTGGGATTTTGGGTATTATGCATGACACATCGTCATGTTATGTTAATCATTTGTAGCAAGTATTTATAAAATCCATAAATGTATGACAAAGTTACAGACCGGACACAAAATCTCAAACACACGGAAAGTGTCGTCAAACAAAGTTAAATTGTTTCTTTGACCTTTGATGTACGGGTGTGGGTTTACGCGCGACACGTCGTCATGTTATGTTGATCATTTGTAGCAAGTATTAATAAAATCCATCTTTGTATAACAAAATTACAGGCCGGACACGAAATATCGGACGGAAGGAGGGACTGACTGATGGGCACTGCCATTACTATTTGCCACCCAAATTTTTTGAAGGGGGTGGTGTGTGTGTGGGGGGGGGGGGGGGGGGAGGGGGGGGGCAAAAATAGTAGATACGGTATACATGGGTTTGTTCATGTTGGGTAGCGTTTAAAAAAGCAACCCCGTCAATCCCACCAGATTAAGCAGTTGTTTTCTCTTTTCGAGGATTACGGAATGAATTCTGAAATCTCACTGACCAAAAATAACAAAAACTGAGTCAAACAATAGTTTAGATACATTACAAACATAATGTTTTACATGTCCCAGCTATACCCCAATGGAACAAGAGCCGCCGGAGAACAGCGAAACTAATCTAGCCTTATCATAGAACCTATTCAGTAATATGTAGCATCAGAAGAACAGGCATATAAAATCATCTTTTATATCAGAAATATATTAAATACATGTATATGTAGGGTGGAAGTGAGGAGGGGAAAATACTTAAGTTGAATTTGGGGCAGAGTTTGTTAAAAAGGGGGTGGGGCTCATGCAGTAAAAAAAAGAACGAGGGGCGGGGGCCCAGGCAGGTACAAACGTATAAAAGTTTAAACAGAGCTGAATAGTTAAAATAATAAAAAATAGGGAAAGGGGGAGTTAGGCACTAGGAAAGGTAACAAAATTGAAATTGGACATGTTTTTCATTTAAAACAAGTTTAAGCAACACTAAAAAATCGGGGTGTGTGGGGTGTTAATGGGTTGGGCAGTAGGTAAGTTGAAATGTGGTATTTCATTTAATACAAATCAAAAACCCAATTACAGTTTAGGGCTCCAAAAAGAATTAAATACTGAACCCAAAAGTTGTAATGTTAACAACAAAAATAGATACTTGGTTGAAAACTTATATAAGACATATGAATCATAATATGAAAGATAAAGTAATGTCTAATATAAACAACTTGCACATAAACTTTAACATAGAATCATAAGCAAAATTTCTCCTTTTAAATATGATATTTTGCCTTGAACTTAGATATAGCAGTCCTTTAATATTTCAAAAACTCGAGGTATTAGCATAAACCTTGTTCCAAGTAACATTCACATAACTATAAGCGTGCATGTAGTAAATCACAACTTGCACCAACACTTTTAACACCCAGTTTCAATACAACATATGCCATTTTTAATATGACCCTGACCTTCAAGTTAGAAGCCTCGAATGTTACATAATGCCTCAGAGTATAAGCATGAACACTTATACCAAGTTCCAGCTACATAACTGTAAGCAATGCACACATGAAAAACTTGCACCAAAACAAAGACATTTATTTCACCCTGCGATACACCTTGACCTTGAATATAGGACCACGATATGTTACATACTGCTTAGAGTATTAGCATGTACATATATATGCTAAACGTATGACTGCATTTGAAATAATGAGAATGGTGGTCGACTCTGTAGAATCAAGATGAAACAGAAGACATATAGCTGGCAGGTAAACCCCACGTTATACTGCTTTCCCAACGTCAAATCAACAGACCAATCAGCGTGATCCTACTGTTGCTATATGCTAGCCAATCACCTTACTACTGATGTTATGTGACAGTCCCAAGTATCGAGATATATTACAAACTGTTGCGGCAATAACAGCAGCTAATACCTTGATAAAACAACTTCTCCACCTCTGTCGTGGCGCGTTTCTTCTGTATACCGATTGCTATGGTGTCTCCCATATTGATGGTGGCGTGGTACATACCCTCGGGCTGAAGAAGACATGTGGCATAGTAACAACGAAGGTCTGGTGGTGCAGAGATCATTATACAGCTAACATCCAGCAATGTATTATTATAAACAGAAAACGCTATTTTGAAACTACGTCATTCTATTTATAAATAGAACCTATCGTATAATGGGTGACAGTACATTTATCTGTTACATAAATTGTACAATACACTAGATTTAATATTAGTGGTATTGGACAAGTCTAACTATAATTAGAATCACGTAGTTTCACAGTAGCATGTTCGGTGTATACATTGGAGTTTTTATTGAGTTTTACTATAATGTTTGGAGGATTAAGTGCCGTTTTATTTACTGACAACATGCTTTCCATTTCGAAATACATTTTCAATTTTATTGCAATTGTAAAGACCAATGCAATGGTAAAACCTTGATGTGATGATAATACCAATCTTATTATCATATATGTATTTAAAGCATTTTCATTGGACAACGTCAATTTTTAAAGACTTTTATTTTTCGATAAAACCCACGAATCGGACTGTTTTATACGTTTCTCGCGTAAACAAAGAAGCATCGACATTTTGATGGTCGGTTTAACAATTGGCGTTCACTACGGTTCCTTCGGACTTTATTTGATTTGTGCGTGATTCGACATTCTTTACACATGCATAAAAAAACAGAAAAAGTGCATTTTATCCTATAATATCTTAGTTATAACCGATAAATAACAGAAAGTATGGGTTCATTACTCTATATATTATTTCTATTTGTGCCGGAATCGTCACCCATGCTTTCTCATACACCGTACAGAGTTGTTAAAGTAATAGGAATCTATACGCACAGTTGATCAAGGGCACTACCAGTATGGCTAAGTTCAGATGTCATATGTAACCTGTAATGTTCAGAAACTGTTGTTTAATCACACTAAAATATATCACAAACATACCAAATATAGAATTTCACCTGGCCCTTGTATACATTCCATCGGTTTGTCGCCGTCTGGAAGGGACGGATATATATGTTGGAACCATTCCAGCTGTGTATATCCCGGATATACGCCTGAAACATACACATTCCGTTATGACATACACTAAATAATGGGAAATTGTGGTGTGAGGAATTTAATGGATATTCGATCGTCCACTAATTCCCTATAAAATATACAATCATTTGCCAACAACAACAAATTTACCTATTTTGTTTTATAAATGGGAACTATTTTAAAAACAAGAGGCCCAAGAGGGCCTGAGGACGCTCTACTTACTCATGAACCCTCGGGGCGGGGTCATTTTTAACCCTAGGGACACCATTTGAACAAATCTAACAATACTATAGTTGGTCATCATTACTACATAAACATTTTGAAAATATATTGGGCCGTTCATGAGAAGAAGATTTTAAGTTTTGGACTATTTTTAGTAACGGTGGCCATCTTGAATTTCAGATCGAAAAAAAATCTTCTGTATTGTCTCCTATGCAACAGAAACATGCATGTGAAGTTTCAGTTTAATTGTCCTAGTGGTTTCAGAAAGGATGAAAGAAAAAGAGAATTTTCTGTTTTCCCAAAGTATCCCTATGTAAAATTCTAAGTCCCCTTACAGGGCCCTTATAAATTTTAGCCCCTTAATTCTTATCGGTAATCAAACCCCTACACATTGGGATAATTTATGCCAAATATGAACAAATCTGACAGACCGGTTCTCAAGAAAACTATTTTAGTAATTCCCCATTTTTACCCTTTTGGGGCCCCTCCTGACCCCTTAAGACAGTGGAACCCATTCATTTTTACAAATCTGAACCTCCTTCACCAAACAATGCTTCTGTGAAGATATAGGCAAAATCATTTCCTTTTCTAAAAAAAAATAAAAAATATTATAGTGACATGTGTCCCCTAATTAAACCCTCAGGGCGGGGTCATATTTAATCCTAGGGACACTATTTGAACAAATCTAACAATACTATAGTTGGTCATCATTACTACATAAACATTTTGAAAATCTGTTGGGCCATACATGAGAAGAAGATTTTTAAGTTTTTGACTATTTTTAGTAACGGCGGCCATCTTGAATTTCAGATCGAAAAAAAAAATCTTCTGTATAGTCTCCTATGCAACAAAACATGCATGTGAAGTTTCAGTTTAATTGGCATAGTGGTTTCAGAGAAAGTGCTGCTAACAGACGACAGACGACGGACGACAGACAACTCGCCATCGCATAAGCACTTGTGGCCTTTGGCCAGTAGAGCTAACAAGTTGTAAGAGTGCTTTGGTTGTTACACTTTTATTCCAGTAGACCACAAAACTATGTATTGTACAAGAAGAGTTACCTCCAGGTGGCGTTTTCTCCGTAGAATAGAGAAACCAGCGTTTCCTTCCAAAAATCACCCCGTTCCATGCGTCAGCATGTTTATGAAAACTGACACCAGTTGCAGAACTTCCCAGGAAGAAGATACTGTCATCTACACCATTCTGAAACAAGAAAACTGTCAACATTAAATGACACATGTCCCCGGGAAATATTAATTAGAAATAATATGTAAAATGTATTGAATCAGGAGTCCCGAAAGGGACATAACCAGATGTAGTAATACTACTATATATGCTATAATATTCTAAAGTCGAAAAAGGGCATTAACTCATGAAAGAAACACTCGGATCGGAATGTCTATATAATATTCATATGCACATTTGATGTTGACAGTGTAAACCAAGTTTGAACTGAATATCATGAAAGTACAGATGAATAAGTGTCACAGACAGACGGACAGTTCAAATATTATAAAAGTATGTATCCGGTCTTTGACACTGGGGTACAAATAAGCGTTTTATTTGTATAGGTTTTGTACATTCTTTTGAATAGCCTTTCAGTTATTTAAAGGAGACCAGTTTACTTAATCACCGTTCCTGGGATGCGGTTCACCTGTACCAGAAACACCATAACTCTACAAGTCACTGCCTCACATACACAGAGGTGTAACAAACATGACCGTATAACCAAACACCATGGCCAATCATTAAAGAGAATCTGGCCCGACAGGGATCCAACTCATGACCATGGATTGACAGTCAGACGAGTTACAGGCTAAGGCAGCTGGGCTCATTTATGAATGAAGAAACTTGTAAAGTTGGTGTTGACAGCGCACACATACACACAGGGAGTTATGGCACTGACGGTTAAATACTCACTATATGAATGTACAAAGACCATTTCTCCATATAACCTTTTTTTGATGAGGGTATTTTACCCCCAAATTGAAAAGATGGGGGTATTAAACTCTCAATTTTTCAGACGTGAGGGGTTATGAAGCACAAAGTCGTGTGAAATATCAAAATCTTACTTATTGTAAAATTCAGAAATTTAATATATTTCAGTTAAAAACTTTACTTACTTACATATTATTATTTAGATTAAGTAATTTACACTTTTTTTGTTTTCTATGACACATGGCTCTTCAACATATGAAATCATTCGACATACAGTTTAAACAAAGATTTTCATATTTCAGTAAAGAAACTTTGTATTGGAAGAGTAACTGTACTCCCAACTTTCAAAAGTAAGGGGTATTTACCTCCATTTTTTGAAAACAAAGGGGTGTAAAATACCCCCAAAATCACCTTATCTGGGCCACTGAAAGACAACAAGTTACATAAAACATTCCAACTGACAAACAAAAATCAGCAAAGGAATATGTAGATTAAACCTACAGCATTGATAACAGCAAACCTCCACATATTACTCCATTTCTCGCCACATTCCGGAATTGTGAGACATTGTCAACCAACGTGGAAAACAGGTAAATACTATAAATGTAATTGTTTTCATTTAAGTTGCTATTATAATGCAAACAAATAGTTAGATTGTTCATGGAGAAACGACGAATGTAAATTTACTTCGCCATTAAAATACAATGTAAAAGTTTTATAATTTAAGCTTTAAAAACGGTAGTGATAAAAAATCAAGACCTTCGCATGATGGGACAAGGTACACCCGATCGAAATATTCTTAAGAAAAGGATACACATAGTAGCACACAGCCAGATACCGAGATATTTGCGAAAAGCATGGATGAAAAAGTTTTGATTTTTTTATGATAAAAAAACAAACTGATATCTATGTTTATATACTTTTGCCTGACACGATCATAGTGACATTTGTTGTGATATAATATAATGCCTCGAATATTATTATGAATAATCGGCGAATGGTATTTGAATTTAAAATTGCTTTATTTTATAACGGACATTTTTTTACAGACGTAAAGACGGACAGACAACCGATACCAAACCACAATATATGACTATAATAAAATAAATAAATATAATCTAACGTGGAGTGTAACTTTCGATTAATTCCTGTTAAATATATAAAATATCCAGCTATTCAATTCTATTTTGTGCGCATTAAATACATATATAAATATACAGTTTTACTCCAATTAACTTCATCATCGCCGTCTGTGACACACTTATTACGTAACAATAAGATCTGAAGTTGTTGCCAATCTCTTATTCATTTTTGTGTTATTTACCCGAATTTTAAAGTACGGTGGTGGTTTTAATGTTGCGGGAAGACTGGAATCATTGTAGAACTGCCTGTCGAACATATATCTGTGGAATAGAAATGTATGTATATCTTGGCAATTATAAATGTCGAGATGAGACGAAAATCATTGTAACGTGCCGTAACCTGTTTTCGATCACAACCCGAATCCGGTAACTTCCAAATAATATGAATATCGTGCATAACTTCCTGCACATTTGGCAATATTTACAAATAGTATCCACGTGGTCATCAAATGCAATGAAAAAAATAAAAAATAATGCTTCCGATACAAGTAAGAACGTATTTAAATATACAGACCTGAAAACTAGGTTTATTTACGAATAAACCACGTCTGCTGAAAACTGATGCATAACAGGCAGGGTTTTGAATTGACGCGAACCCTCGGGTTTTGACGCGCGAGGTTTCTAATTGACCCGTTTTTGACGCGTTGAAATTATGGCTGATGCACAGCAGGTTTGGATGAAGCATCAGTCCAACAACATATTGAGTTATATCACGCTGGTTTAATATTGTAACCATTTCAATGCGTGGACATTATGACCAATATCGCCGCCTCCGGCATCATCTACAACTTACCGATGTAGTGTTTAGAACACGCGCGTCATTAACAGTCAGCCAATCACAGCGCGTATATAAATAAACTATGCGGAGCTAGGTAGAGTTGTAATTTGAGGTCACGCATGATCGTGGCCGGCTGATTAGATAATTGGATTGCCGATGATTGGCTCAAGTGAATTAATTAAAAGCCAACTTGATTGAATAAATATTTGATTCGATTACCGACGTACTTACTAGTTTCCAAACTGGGCCATATTGAAAAAAAAAATGTTTGTTACCTGTTGCGCGACCGATCCACGAACCCCCTCACCCCCTCGACAAAAACAATTTTATTGCCATTTCTAAACACCATTTTTTTTTCTCTCGATAAATTTGATAATCCGACTTTTGGATGATTTGATGATATGAAACAAAGTGATCGTCGATCATTATTAGCAGGGTTTGGACTAAGCACTGCCACACTCGTAATATGCAAGATGATTTTAGACAATGCGAGTTGAAATTCGGGGCAAATAAAAGAACGAATGCGATTCTGGCTGTAAAATAAACTTGGAAAAACTGTCCAAAAGAAAGTTAAACTACGAAGTCATGTACGATATTGTTCCGGTATTTTATTGTTCCTTCTCATTCCTTCTAAAGAGAAGGAACACTTATGGTCGACAATTTACACTTGACTGAGCAGGTAATGGATACAAAGGTACTGTCAAAGGTATGCCGAACAGTAGGGCGCCAGCATCTTAATCTGGTTCCCTGTCCCATTCAAAATTTCGTAGAACGCAGAGGACCAGTCTACCGCTTTCATGGACTCATGCATATTCATTACAAATCGCCTCTATGCCAATGTATATCCATGCGCCTTAAAGTCAATCTATTGTAAAAATGCAAGTTTTTAACAGCAGACTGATAAGGAACAATTATTCGTATAGAGGCATAGTATCACCATTGCAAAAAGGAAGTGCTTCCGTGGGGAAGTCGCATAATGGTGGTTATAAATAATCCTCATTTCTTCTTCTTTAAAAATGCATTTTCCTTATTTCAATGCTCATTTTTTTTTATTTGAATGACATTATTGATGTATTTTGAACACTTTGATAGCATTGTCATGTTTGAATTGTTAATTTAGAAAAAAGAAATTGATGCTTGGAAATTGGGGTATGAATACATGATTTCGGAAGTCTACTTTCACTTTGTCACCAGTGTACACACTGAGCAGAAAAAAGCTCTTATATGACACATGACCCCTACTTTTCTCATCATATTTTGATAGTGCAGAGGTTGACAAACAGTAAAATGTAGGTTTCACTTCTTTCATTTAGGTTTCTCTATGAATGTCAAGCCTACAAACTTTTACTATTTACTATAGGATAAAGAACACAAATCAATGGTGGGTTTACACCTAGAGTATAAACCCTGCATTGCATATTTGATAAAACAGAATAGAGATTAATATAATGAATATGCATAGACTCCCGCCAAATAATCACGTAATGAAATAATCGCTTGTCACGTGATAATTTAGCTTCAACTATATCTGTGCAATATTTGCAAATGTTGAAGTTCATGTTTGCAAATGCTTCCTTTCATATATTTTGACCTATCTAGATATTTTTTTCTTGCGTTCCGTAAATGTATATGTGTAAAATGTGTTTGTGTGTGTGTCGATATGCAGGTGCTCGTATGTTTTAATCACGTGCCGAAAATATCCGGGGATGCGCTAGAAGAAACCTTTTGCTAGGCAAAATCTTGTTCTTATTTACTTTGGACGCCGTTAGTATCATTAAAGCATTCGTCAATCGACAATGATTATCAGAAAACTCTCGTTATATCTTGGAAACTTTTCATTTGTTTTATAAGGTAGCGTATCGCGCATGCGCTGGTTTTTAATTTCCGTTTACACATCGGAGCGTTTTGGAATATTTCCCGGTCTTTTTGTATTGCGAGTGTAGTTATTGCCACTTGGAGATTGATCTGACAAAAGTATTTGTGTGTCTAACTCTTTTTGTAGCTCTAAAAAATAATCTGATTGGAATGCAGTGACAATATGTGCATGTCATTATTATAAGTAACCAATTTTTATGAATGATTATGATTATGCAGATATGGTTATATGAATTTTATGTTGTAAAGCTGCTTGTGTGATTTTTAAAATAAAATGACATAGTAGTAAGGGCTTTTCCATTTAAACATACAATCCAACCATGGAAGGGACTTTGAAATTGGACCTTCACTTTTCATATTAGAACATTATTATTTTGCCTTCCTGAGTGAGATGTATGTTTAGATGGAACAGCCCATAATATGTATCCTGTTATTCATTATAAATATTAAAACAGGGAAAAAATAAAACTAAAACTAATATAAGATAATCTATTGTTTTAATTAATTTCTTGCCATATTATATATAGTACATGCCAACACAGAAATTGACTTCCAACCACAAAATCTGGAGATGTTTTGCAATTTAACGCGTAAAACCATCCGTTCATATTGACTTTCAAGATTTCATTTTTAACTCTCCAGATTCTGGGGTCAGGGGTCAAATGACTCACCACTTTTGAGTCATATTGAAAACCCTGACAGGTGAATGTTAAAAGTTATAAACATTTTCTCTTGTACATGTGGGAAATTATAAAGGTTCCGGAGAAGTAGCTTTCTTAAAGAAATTTGTTAAACAAGAGGCCCAAGAGGGCCTGAGGACGCTCTACTTACTCATAGTGGCCATAGCACTTTTTGAAATTCTACTATGCAATAGAAACACCAGGGCGGGGTCATTTTTAACTCTAGGGACACCATTTGAACAAATCTAACAAAACTATAGTTGGTCATCATTACTACATAAACATTTTGAAAACCTGTTAGACCGTTCATGAGAAGAAGATATTTTAAGTTTTGGACTATTTTTAGTAATGGTGGCCATCTTGAATTTTAGATAGAAAAAAATAATCTTTTGTATAGTCTCCTATGCAATAGAAACACCCATGTGAAGTTTCAGTTTAATTGACCTAGTGGTTTAAGAACAGATGAAAGAAAAAAATAATTTTCTGTTTTCCCATATTATCCCTATGTAAAATTCTAAGTACCCTTACAGGGCCCCTATAAATTTTAGCCCCTAAATTCTTATCTGCAATCAAACCCCTACACATAGGGATAATTTATGCAAAATATGAACAAATCTGACATGGCGGTTCTTAAGAAAACGAATTTAGTAATTCAAAATTTTTACCCTTTTGGGGCCCTTCCTGACCCCTTAAGACAGTGGAACCCAGTCATTTTTACAAATCTGAACCTCCTTCACCAAACAATGCTTCTGTGAAGATATAGGCAAAATCATTTCCATTTAAAAAAAATAAATAAATAAAATATTATAATGACATGTGTCCCCTAATTGAACCCTCGGGACGGGGTCATATTTAACCCTAGGGACACCATTTGAACAAATCTAACAAAACTATAGTTGGTCATCATTACTACATAAACATTTTGAAAATCTGTTGGGCCGTTCATGAGAAGAAGATTTTTTAAGTTTTGGACTATCTTTAGTAACGGCGGCCATCTTGAATTTCAGATCGAAAAAAAATAATCTTCTGTATAGTCTCCTATGCAATAGAAACACCCATGTGAAGTTTCAGTTTAATTGGCCTAGTGGTTTAAGAGAAAGTGCTGCTAACAGACGACAGACGTCAGACGACAGACGACGGACGACAGACAACGCGCCATCGCATAAACACTTCTGGCCTTTGGCCAGTACAGCTAAAAATGAGTTTAAAATTATCATAGAACCACATGTTTAATGTAGAATGAAAATGAGAAAATAGAAATGGTGTGTTACAAGAAGTGGATAAGAAGAGGTGATTGACAGTGTGTGAAACAACATTACTTGTGCAATGTGCATATGTCCAAAATCTATGTCGCATCTTGTATTCAAACACAACATTTGAGCGACGATAACAATGGTGCCGTGTTCACTTCGAAACACATATTTAAAAAAACGTTTACACACTAATTGCTTGGATAATGAGTAGGATCAGGGGAGTACTCCGAATACATAAAATCCCTGAATTTAAAACTGACATAATAATAGAATTCTATCGTAAAAACCTAGTTGAAATAAGTTTTTTTTAGGAAAATACATGTCTCTCCCTACCACTTTTCAATTTTCCATCACCCACCACCCCACTCTTTAGTATTGCAATAAAGTGTATTAATGCACATATGATGCGAACAAATTATGACAAAGTGTAGACAAGACGCAATACGAGAATGGTATAGCTGGACATACACCCAGCAATGGGACCCCCCCACCCACCCACACCACAAATCTAAAATAACATATTATTATACAAAGAATTTTAAGTCGAACTAAATGATAACAGAGTATATTTGAATATATTTACTTACAATGGTTCGCCTATAATATCCGTCTCGCTCATAAGTTTGTCCACGTAACTGGAGAAAGAAGACTCGATGTAGCCTGATCCACCTTTACGAACAATATCTCGGCTGTTTCCGGCAACTACGTACCATTCGCCGTATTCCTTTTTCAGACTATCTACCGACCATTTGTCTGGTTCGGTCCAGTCGGGTGCCCCATGTTCAAAGGTCACAATTACAGGCTTTTTGTACCTATACTTTTGTTCGAATTCAGCAAGTGTCAAATCGTCACTTCTTCGCCTGTCTAGAGTACATACATCACTACCGTATCGCGCTTCTGTCTGCGGGTCTGCAACTCGCCAACCACCTGTTTCTTGTTCTCTTTTTATAATGGTTGTGTCATTTATAAAACTAAACAGCACATCTCTGAACTCGTAAGCGACTAAACAAAGTAAAACAGGACAGCATGTCAATGCAATTATCCTTGTGTGACGTGCTTCCCACCTTGATTTCTTTACTTGTTCCTTTTGCTTGACACCGCCACGATTGCCATTTTTCAAAGAAATTTTGGACGATATCTCATTCGAGTGCCGCTTTCTTGTCATGGTATCCGTTCCAAAGCTAAATATTGAAAACAAATTGTCAAATAACGTCGACAATCAACATAAGGTAATTGAACGAGGCTACATAGCATATACTTAAAGCTACATACTAACTACTTAAACAAATCACCAGCATGTGCTTAAATCACTTAACCATGACCATAACATTTGCTCTCGATTGTACGGGGTCATGAAAGAGTTAAAGCAGTACCTGTGATATTGGTATATATGTAAATGACTAAAGAATAAGTATACTCAATATATGAAACTCATTAACTCGCTCACTAACTCACTGAAAATGACAAATGTACAACTAAAATGTTTGTAGCTGGCCACTCAATGTATATAACTGACGAGTGAACGTACTCAAATCTGACGAATCTGCGTAATCAAATGTCTGTAACTGTCCAATGTACGTACATGTTCTTAAATGTATGTTACTGTCGTATATTATTCAATTTGTATCATCAGATACTGATTTTCACTTTAAGCTATAGAATGTGTAGTTCTAAATGCAATATACGTGTCACTGTAATGCAAACGTCAGAAATTATAGCGTGTCCACATGTTACAAAAGTCGATAGATAAATTACCATATAACAGATCAAACAGATTAAGAAACTAAAGTAATCGGGTTGTACAGGACTCTTGGTTGACGCTAGCTACATGTAAAAAAATATACAGGTCAGGATTTCACAAGGCAGGCGAATATAAATAGGGAATAATAGATGTTATAACGGAGAATTAGGACCAGATGAAACATTAAGCATATTGCATTATGTTATATTTGTAATAAATAGAAATAATCTGTCGTTGGAATTCTTATAAAGGACACCCATAAATAATGAAATTGAGTGCTGTTTACTCGTGTTCAGTTGATTTTCAGTTAAAACTATTTCAGGTGAATCTTCGTTTTCCATCTCTATTCCACTGAATGGAGATGGAAAACGGAGATTTATCTCAAACTATTTCTTACTGAAACTTCATAAATAAGAATTGTCTTTGATTTTTTTTTATAAAATTACAAGATGTAGTTTAGAAAATATGAGCAAAACAAAATATTCAAAAGTACAAATTGGTATTTCTTTAGAAAAAAGCAACACTGTATTTTACATTATATCGGCAATGTACGAAATATATCCATTACATCATTTATCAGTGTGTTTCCCTTTTCAAAGTACAAACAATAAAATGGTTTACTGGAATGAAATTTTTATTTACTTGAAGCAGGATGGGGTGGGGGGGGGGGGGGGTATTTTAATATCACATTTGCGTTATATATAATTATATATATAACATCCTTAGGCAACACCATTGAGGTTTGGATAGAAAATACCATCGCGAGGAATAACTATTTTGGCGGGAAGAGACTGTGCAGAGTTCCGCTTGAACAGTTGAAAATAAATCATATGCCAAGTGTACGTATATAACTTCGCTTGACGTTGGACTCTTATATGTTATGAAAATCATGTGGATAGATACATGTACATGACATATGAGCACGTACAAAGCATATGCGCACGTACATGACATATCAGCATGTACAAAACATATGAGCACGTACATGACATACCAGTAAAACCAAGTTTACTTACAAGAACTGTCCATAAGCAGCTGGGCTTCGAGGACTTGAGGGAGATTTCGGACTGTTTTGGAGCGTAATGCTGTTATCTCTCACGTTGCCCTTATGCCTCCTCGGAAAATGCAACAATCGCAATGGCATTGTGCTTTAGAACTGTTTATTATATATCCGAGACACAAACTTGCCACGCGCACTTCAGTTTTTAAAACGGCATCACCTGTTATCTGCGAACTACATGTTTATTGATAAACATATGTCATCAACAGTCCTGCGGTACATCCCGTTGTTACGAAACGCTTAGATTTAAGAAAAAAACATTAGAATGTCACCTGGTAAACATAAAGTTGACACATGTGAATAATTTCTGTTTAATTTGCACTATCAATGCGTTACAAATTCGCTGCGACATAAGTTTAAGAAATCAAACCCCACCTGGTCCTTTGTGTCCCCTTTATAGCAGTGAACGTTCACATAAAGTTTTTCATTGTAAAAACTTTTGCCAAACAAGACACGCCGTCGCCATGACGAGTAACTAAGCACCATCTATTTAAACGTTTTTCACATCGATTGTTGTTCACCTTATTACACTTGCTGAACGCACATCAGATTCCGCATCTCCCTTATCTAAACATACCGAAAGTGTAAAACCAGTCTAAATCATTATGAAATACGGAGTAAATAGGCTATTTTTGTTAAAGGGATGAGCGGTAACGGAAAAATCAAGTTTTATCCAAGAAATCAGAGTCCCCTTACTGTGTCTCCACGTATCCTGGGTCATTAAATTGAAAAAAAAACACCTTCAAACTTCTGCTCACAGGGAGGTATTTTTTTACCAAATATACGAATAAAGTATCTGGTCGGTTCTTATGAAAAAGTTTTTTAAATCCACAGTGTGACCTCTTTCTGGGTCCCTGCTGACCCTTAATGGATATTGAATCCCCTGAAAATGACCCAGCTTCAATTTTTATGACTAAACAATGTTCCAGACCCCAAGATGATTAAAATAATTAATAAAATAGCTGATGAAAGAAAGTGTCCTGTTTTCCAAAGTAAAATTCTAAGTCCCTTTTTCTAGGCCTCTTCATCTGAACAGACTTGAAACACCTATCTTTATGGGCGATTTTACCCAAATATGAACAAATATGTGTCCTCAGTTCTTGAACCAGAAGAGATTTTTCAAAATTTCACAATTTTATCCCGTTTTTGGCCCAAGCTATCGTCGAATACCTCCGAGTGACAATTTCGATATTCTCCATTCTGGAGAGTATCGTAATGGATTATTCGTGGGTATTGAACGATTGGCCCCAGCTGGTCCCTTATGGATATTAAATCCCCTTTAAGAGAGTTATATTTATACAAACTCCATTTGAACTGAGAATAATTTGTACATTTACACAACACGACACACGTATCAAAGTTATACTTTATATAAACGCATTCAAAGACAATGGACGTTTAGTTATGGCTGTAAACGATGCACCGATCATAACTTTGTTCAGTACAATTGCCTGTAATCACACTGCAATAGTAATACTTAAACGAGCGTTTATATTTCCTCTGATTTTGACGTGAAATGTCAGATATATGAAAACCACGTGCTTACATGCATCACATGTAGACCTTGTAAACATATACTGCAGAGCACACATTCGCTGTCTGGTAGTACATTTTGGGTACGGAGTAGTTTTTTTCAAGATGAGGACAACTCAACTTGACAGAGATACGTACCTCATGATCTGTAATTTATAACGTAGACGCCCTATTTTTACCAGTTTTCTGCAACAAACACGTTTTAAATAAACGTGCATAGACCGTTGACCTCTGTTTCCATATTTGAAACGAGAAACTTTTTTTGGACAAAGATTTAAGAATATTTTACACCATTTTCCTGGTATCAATATTTGGGTCACTGTATACAAATTCCAAAAAGGCACTCAAACTTCAAGAATGGGTCAATACAAAAGTTATATGCAAATGTAACAGTGCCAAAAACACGGAGTAGTGATTGTGCTGCTGAAACATAAAATAGTGACCGTTATTCAGGAGCATTTTCGAGGTACCGGATGATACCGAGTTGTAGTTGTTTATCCATCTGTAAGATTTTTAGAAGACAATTCTTGGAATATGCTCATGGCTACCTTTGATTGTATCATGTATTTCTGATCACGAATGTTAAGATTATTCAAATTAAAAATAACTTGAAGTCTTAAATCCACAACATTTGTTGGAAATACATGTATATTTTTTCTTATTTTTGTAAACTGTGTATTTTAAGTGTGTTTAATTTTCATATCAGTTATCTTATTAGCACTGATATCTATTAACAAGATGCTCATGGGCCTTAGCGGTCACCTGATTTTCCAAAAAACATTCACACAAGTCGATTCAGTCATAAATAAAATTTTTTGTTAATTTCTCTTATATAGATTTAGTAAAGTAGGCCCCGCCCCCAAGGGCCAAACCGTGAGATCCACGGACATGAAATTCACAAATTATATAAAGTACGCATAGTCGTCAATAATCATGCTCGCAATTGGATTCTGGGTGCTACCTATAATAATAATAATAATAATAATAATAATAATAATAATAATAATAATAAGACTTTTAAAGGTAAACTTTAGGCCCCACCCCCAGAGCCAAACAGTGAGACACAGGGACATGCAAACCCCAAGGCCCCAGGAGGGTTGGGACCATGTAATTCACAATTTTGATTCATCCTTAGGTATCAAAGCTACATACATACATCATTTCATTACGATTGAGCTACCGTTTTTTTAAAGAAGTCGAAAATGTCAATTGTTTACGGACGCACGACGAACGACGCACGACGATGGACAAAAGGCGATCGCAAAAAATCCCTTGAGACAAAGTCTCAGATGACCTAAAAATGCATTTGTATAAGTAAACGGTCGATACTAATAACAACTGTGGGCATTCCGATAAACTTATAACACAAGGGCATGTTTCATAAACGTCAGTATTTATAAACTACATAATTATAACAGATTTACACACCTTGAAGAGTCGAAATGCCCGCCATCTTGAAAAAAATTATTCCGTATCCAAAAAAAACAAAAACAACATTACTCCAATACATGTACCAGATAGTGATATTATCACAATCACTTTCAGATAATAATAACTATGCACTTGGTACTTTTGAAGCTATTCTATATATCAGAATCCCGTTTTAGGAAACCCGGAAGTACGATAAAACGACGTATTATAGTAGTATACATCTATATGTCAAGCAGGAAGTACACAGGTAAACATGCCATTTAAATGAAACCAGAGTTTTTCTAATTTTCTAATAAGAACCTAAAATGTATGTAAACTCAACTAAAGGTAGCCGAACAAGCGTTTACTCCAGTGAAAACATCGTGTTATTTCATAAAGTATACACATTTTTAATGTCAACATAATGTATTTTTGTATCCATTCAAAGCACTATTAACATGGAACATGACATAACATACTTTCTGTTGAACGTTATCGAAGTATGCTTAGTTACACCGTTTGTTTACTGATACCGTTTACACTGAACGATTGCACGTATAGTACAGTGCCCTCAAACGATTATCAGTTATTTAGTTCAAGTATCCCCAAATGATTCTACAATCAATATTAATGATAAGAGATAACAGAGTTTCTACTAACGTCACAACAATACTTCAATGACATTAGTTGCGTGAAGTTGGCTATGAGATCGGCAATCGGAGATCAACATTCAATACAGATCCAGGTCTGAGATCGTAGATCAACATTCAAAAAAAAAAGTCAAAATTTGAATAACGACCCAGGTCTGCAATCGTAGATCGACATTCAAAATAAAATCTAAAATACGGACAGAAATTGAATACAGACCCAGGTCTGAGATCGTAGATCAACATTCAAAATAAAAGTCGGAATTTGAATACAGACCCAGGTCTGAGATCGTAGATCGACATTCAAAATAAAATCTAAAATACGGACAAAACTTGAATACAGACCCAGGTCTGAGATCGTAGATCAACATTTAAAATAAAAGTCGGAATTTGAATAACGACCCAGGTCTGCAATCGTAGATCAACATTCAAAATAAAATTAAAAATACGGACAAAATTTGAATGCAGATCCAGGTCTGACATCGTAGATCAACATTCAAAATAAAAGTTAAAAGACGGACAAAACTTGAATACAGACCCAGGTCTGCAATCGTAGATCGACATTCAAAATAAAAGTTAAAAGACGGAGTTAACTTGAATGCAGATCCAGGTCTGAGATCGTAGATCAACATTCAAAATAAAAGTCGGAATTTGAATACCGACCCAGGTCTGCAATCGTAGATCGACATTCAAAATAAAATTAAAAATACGGACAAAATTTGAATGCAGATCCAGGTCTGACATCGTAGATCAACATTCAAAATAAAAGTTAAAAGACGGACAGAACTTGAATACAGATCCAGGTCTGAGATCGTAGATCAACATTCAAAATAAAAGTCGGAATTTGAATACCGACCCAGGTCTGCAATCGTAGATCGACATTCAAAATAAAATTAAAAATACGGACAAAATTTGAATGCAGATCCAGGTCTGAGATCGTAGATCGACATTCAAAATAAAATCTAAAATACGGACAAAACTTGAATACAGACCCAGGTCTGAGATCGTAGATCAACATTCAAAATAAAAGTCGGAATTTGAATACCGACCCAGGTCTGCAATCGTAGATCAACATTCAAAATAAAAGTTAAAAGACGGACAGAACTTGAATACAGACCCAGGTCTGAGATCGTAGATCAACATTCAAAATAAAAGTCGGAATTTGAATACCGACCCAGGTCTGCAATCGTAGATCGACATTCAAAATAAAAGAGAATAGACGGAGTTAACTTGAATGCAGATCCAGGTCTGACATCGTAGATCAACATTCAAAATAAAAGTTAAAAGACGGACAGAACTTGAATACAGATCCAGGTCTGAGATCGTAGATCAACATTCAAAATAAAAGTCGGAATTTGAATACCGACCCAGGTCTGCAATCGTAGATCGACATTCAAAATAAAATTAAAAATACGGACAAAATTTGAATGCAGATCCAGGTCTGAGATCGTAGATCGACATTCAAAATAAAATCTAAAATACGGACAAAACTTGAATACAGACCCAGGTCTGCAATCGTAGATCGACATTCAAAATAAAAGAGAAAAGACGGAGTTAACTTGAATGCAGATCCAGGTCTGACATCGTAGATCAACATTCAAAATAAAAGTTAAAAGACGGACAGAACTTGAATACAGACCCAGGTCTGAGATCGTAGATCAACATTCAAAATAAAAGTCGGAATTTGAATACCGACCCAGGTCTGCAATCGTAGATCGACATTCATAATAAAATTAAAAATACGGACAAAATTTGAATGCAGATCCAGGTCTGAGATCGTAGATCGACATTCAAAATAAAATCTAAAATATGGACAAAACTTGAATACAGACCCAGGTCTGAGATCGTAGATCAACATTCAAAATAAAAGTCGGAATTTGAATACCGACCCAGGTCTGCAATCGTAGATCAACATTCAAAATAAAAGTTAAAAGACTGAAAGAACTTGAATACAGACCCAGGTCTGAGATCGTAGATCAACATTCAAAATAAAAGTCGGAATTTGAATACCGACCCAGGTCTGCAATCGTAGATCGACATTCAAAATAAAATCTAAAATACGGACAAAACTTGAATACAGACCCAGGTCTGAGATCGTAGATCAACATTTAAAATAAAAGTCGGAATTTGAATAACGACCCAGGTCTGCAATCGTAGATCAACATTCAAAATAAAATTAAAAATACGGACAAAATTTGAATGCAGATCCAGGTCTGACATCGTAGATCAACATTCAAAATAAAATCTAAAATACGGACAAAACTTGAATACAGACCCAGGTCTGAGATCGTAGATCAACATTTAAAATAAAAGTCGGAATTTGAATAACGACCCAGGTCTGCAATCGTAGATCAACATTCAAAATAAAATTAAAAATACGGACAAAATTTGAATGCAGATCCAGGTCTGACATCGTAGATCAACATTCAAAATAAAAGTTAAAAGACGGACAAAACTTGAATACAGACCCAGGTCTGCAATCGTAGATCGACATTCAAAATAAAAGTTAAAAGACGGAGTTAACTTGAATGCAGATCCAGGTCTGAGATCGTAGATCAACATTCAAAATAAAAGTCGGAATTTGAATACCGACCCAGGTCTGCAATCGTAGATCGACATTCAAAATAAAATTAAAAATACGGACAAAATTTGAATGCAGATCCAGGTCTGACATCGTAGATCAACATTCAAAATAAAAGTTAAAAGACGGACAGAACTTGAATACAGATCCAGGTCTGAGATCGTAGATCAACATTCAAAATAAAAGTCGGAATTTGAATACCGACCCAGGTCTGCAATCGTAGATCGACATTCAAAATAAAATTAAAAATACGGACAAAATTTGAATGCAGATCCAGGTCTGAGATCGTAGATCGACATTCAAAATAAAATCTAAAATACGGACAAAACTTGAATACAGACCCAGGTCTGAGATCGTAGATCAACATTCAAAATAAAAGTCGGAATTTGAATACCGACCCAGGTCTGCAATCGTAGATCAACATTCAAAATAAAAGTTAAAAGACGGACAGAACTTGAATACAGACCCAGGTCTGAGATCGTAGATCAACATTCAAAATAAAAGTCGGAATTTGAATACCGACCCAGGTCTGCAATCGTAGATCGACATTCAAAATAAAAGAGAATAGACGGAGTTAACTTGAATGCAGATCCAGGTCTGACATCGTAGATCAACATTCAAAATAAAAGTTAAAAGACGGACAGAACTTGAATACAGATCCAGGTCTGAGATCGTAGATCAACATTCAAAATAAAAGTCGGAATTTGAATACCGACCCAGGTCTGCAATCGTAGATCGACATTCAAAATAAAATTAAAAATACGGACAAAATTTGAATGCAGATCCAGGTCTGAGATCGTAGATCGACATTCAAAATAAAATCTAAAATACGGACAAAACTTGAATACAGACCCAGGTCTGCAATCGTAGATCGACATTCAAAATAAAAGAGAAAAGACGGAGTTAACTTGAATGCAGATCCAGGTCTGACATCGTAGATCAACATTCAAAATAAAAGTTAAAAGACGGACAGAACTTGAATACAGACCCAGGTCTGAGATCGTAGATCAACATTCAAAATAAAAGTCGGAATTTGAATACCGACCCAGGTCTGCAATCGTAGATCGACATTCATAATAAAATTAAAAATACGGACAAAATTTGAATGCAGATCCAGGTCTGAGATCGTAGATCGACATTCAAAATAAAATCTAAAATATGGACAAAACTTGAATACAGACCCAGGTCTGAGATCGTAGATCAACATTCAAAATAAAAGTCGGAATTTGAATACCGACCCAGGTCTGCAATCGTAGATCAACATTCAAAATAAAAGTTAAAAGACTGAAAGAACTTGAATACAGACCCAGGTCTGAGATCGTAGATCAACATTCAAAATAAAAGTCGGAATTTGAATACCGACCCAGGTCTGCAATCGTAGATCGACATTCAAAATAAAATTAAAAATACGGACAAAATTTGAATGCAGACCCAGGTCTGAGATCGTAGATCAACATTCAAAATAAAAGTTAAAAGACGGACAGAACTTGAATACAGACCCAGGTCTGAGATCGTAGATCAACATTCAAAAGAAAAGTCGGAATTTGAATACCGACCCAGGTCTGCAATCGTAGATCAACATTCAAAATAAAAGTTAAAAGAAGGACAGAACTTGAATACAGACCCAGGTCTGAGATCGTAGATCAACATTCAAAATAAAAGTCGGAATTTGAATACCGACCCAGGTCTGCAATCGTAGATCGACATTTAAAATAAAATTAAAAATATGGACAAAATTTAAATGCAGACCCAGGTCTGAGATCGTAGATCGACATTCAAAATAAAATTTAAAAGACGGACAAAACTTGAATACAGACCCAGGTCTGAGATCGTAGATCAACATTCAAAAGAAAAGTCGGAATTTGAATACCGACCCAGGTCTGCAATCGTAGATCAACATTCAAAATAAAAGTTAAAAGAAGGACAGAACTTGAATACAGACCCAGGTCTGAGATCGTAGATCAACATTCAAAATAAAAGTCGGAATTTGAATACCGACCCAGGTCTGCAATCGTAGATCGACATTTAAAATAAAATTAAAAATATGGACAAAATTTAAATGCAGACCCAGGTCTGCAATCGTAGATCGACATTCAAAATAAAAAAATTGACTGTCTTGTATATGCCATTTTAACTGTTAAAGTACCTATCATTTGATATGACTTATCTCACGCTAGGTGAGAAAGAGTCACTATTAAAATGCAAACATAATCAATAAGTGGATTTATATTATTCAAGTTATTCAACAAATGAGTATAATATTGGCACACGATCACAGTCTACGGGCTAATTTATTTTATTAAAAAAATAACTTTTATTATTGTATTTGAGGTTATAACTTCCTTTTTGAACTTTATTCAACTTTAAATACTGATATACTTTCGTAATATCTTAATACTTGTGGGTTGCCATAACAGTACTATCGTTTAAAGAGAACTATTATAATATAATTTAAAATTTGTTAGCAAAAATGTCCCTTTTATTTTGAACGGTGTAGTTGACAGAGAGATCACAACGGCGATTGAGTGTAAGTGAATGTTTTTTTTGGGCATGTGTCGTATTGGCGTCAAATGTTCTGAAAAAGTAGAGGAATTATTTACCGGCCATTCACCGTGATTTAAACATATTTATCGAATTTTACTAGCTTTTAAATCAGCAGAAATTCTTTCCTTTCAATGATTTTAACTAACGTTCCTTGAAAATATGTACGTCATCCTTGCACAGGTCTTATATCTTATGTAACAACGAAACATTCTTAGAATGAATATTGAACGTGCATTAAAAGTCTTATAGTTATGTAGAGATTTTTCTATTTGTTTGAAATGTACCACTTATATCTATTTGAGCAGTTTGTTACTCGCGTTCTGTCTTCTAGTATTCAAGTAAAATAACTCTTCAACACTGAGGGTAATCAAGATTAGGATTATGCTCAGTTACCGAAAGAAGAATATCTTAACTAACTTGAGTCTGCCATTTTACTTTGATATACAAGTATTATCTTTAAATCACCAATTTAAAGTTCTTAGGGGAGGAGTAAGGTAGCAAAAAAAAAAGAAACACGAAAATACAGTTTTCTGTTATAGTTGTAATTCCAAAATCTTCAAACGATAATCTCAAATCTGAGATTTTTCTCGAATGTTGATCTCCAATTGTTTCATATCGATATGAACGTTTTGCGACGTTGATGTCAGATTTGAACTTATTTTTTGATGTTATTCGATCTGAAATTTTTTTAAATATGGATCTTCGATCGAAACTTCTATATCTGAAAGTCAATATTCGAACTGATCGTTGAAAATTCAGCTCCGACCACGACATTTTAAATTTGTTCTCCGTTCTGACAATTATAAATGACGCTTTTACGAATCGCAGACATGGAACTGTATTCAAATCCAACTTCTTACAATTACTGTGAATGCTGATGTACTATTGTAGAACTATGTATACAATATCACATGTCGAACTACTACATTAACATTTTAATATTGATTAAAGGTAAATGTTGATTTACGATCTCAAACCTGGCTTGTTTTTCTAATTACGACTTGTGTGTGTATGTGTGTGTGTGTGTGTGTGTGGTGGTGATGGGGGTGTGTGTCTGTATTCAACTTCTGTATGTCTTTTAACATTAATTTTGAATGTTGGTCTACGATCTCAGACCTGGGTCTGTATTCAAATTCCGACTTTTATTTTGAATGTTGATCTATGATCTCAGACCTGAGTCTGCATTCAAGTTTTGTAAGTCTTTTCTCTTTTATTTTGAATGTTGATCTACGATCTCAGACCTGAGTCTGTATTCAAATTCCGACTTTTATTTTGAATGTTGATCTACGATCTCAGACCTGGGTCTGCATTCAAGTTTAATCCGTCTTTTAACTTTTATTTTGAATGTCGATCTACGATGTCAGACCTGGATATGCATTCAAATTTTGTCCGTCTTTTCTCTTTTATTTTGAATGTTGATCTACGATCTCAGACCTGGGTCTCTATTCAAATTTTGTCCGTCTTTTAACTTTCATTTTGAATGTTGATCTACGATCTCAGACCTGGGTCTGCATTCAAATTTTGTCCGTATTTTTTAATTTTATTTTGAATGTCGATCTACGATTGCAGACCTGGGTCGGTATTCAAATTCTGACCTTTCTTTTGAATGTTGATCTACGATCTCAGACCTGAGTCTGTATTCAATTTCTATCCGTCTTTTAACTTTTATTTTGAATGTTGATCTACGATCTCAGACCTGAGTCTGTATTCAAATTCCGACTTTTATTTTGATTGTTGATCTACGATCTCAGACCTGGGTCTGTATTCAAGTTTTGTCCGTCTTTTAACTTTTATTTTGAATGTTGATCTACGATGTCAGACCTGGATCTGCATTCAAATTTTGTCCGTATTTTTAATTTTATTTTGAATGTCGATCTACGATTGCAGACCTTGGTCGTTATTCAAATTCCGACTTTTATTTTGAATGTTGATCTACGATCTCAGACCTGGGTCTGTATTCAATTTGTGTCCGTCTTTTAACTTTTATTTTGAATGTTGATCTTCGATCTCAGACCTGGGTCTGTATTCAAGTTTTGTCCGTATTTTAGATTTTATTTTGAATGTCGATCTACGATCTCAGACCTGGATCTGCATTCAAATTTTGTCCGTATTTTTAATTTTATTTTGAATGTCGATCTACGATTGCAGACCTGGGTCGGTATTCAAATTCCGACTTTTATTTTGAATGTTGATCTACGATCTCAGACCTGGATCTGCATTCAAATTTTGTCCGTATTTTTAATTTTATTTTGAATGTCGATCTACGATTGCAGACCTGGGTCGGTATTCAAATTCCGATTTTATTTTGAATGTTGATCTACAATCTCAGACCTGGGTCTGTATTCAAGTTCTGTCCGTCTTTTAACTTTTATTTTGAATGTTGATCTACGATGTCAGACCTGGATCTGCATTCAAGTTAACTCCGTCTTTTCTCTTTTATTTTGAATGTCGATCTACGATTGCAGACCTGGGTCTGTATTCAAGTTTTGTCCGTCTTTTAACTTTTATTTTGAATGTTGATCTACGATGTCAGACCTGGATCTATATTCAAATTTTGTCCGTGTTTTTAATTTTATTTTGAATGTTGATCTACGATTGCAGACCTGGGTCGGTATTCAAATTCCGACTTTTATTTTGAATATTGATCTACGATCTCAGACCTGGATCTGCATTGAATGTTGATCTACGATTGCAGATCTGGGTCGTTATTCAAATTCCGACTTTTATTTTGAATGTTGATCTACGATCTCAGACCTGGGTCTGTATTCAAGTTTTGTCCGTATTTTAGATTTTATTTTGAATGTCGATCTACGATCTCAGACCTGGATCTGCATTCAAATTTTGTCCGTATTTTTAATTTTATTTTGAATGTCGATCTACGATTGCAGACCTGGGTCGGTATTCAAATTCTGACTTTTATTTTGAATGTTGATCTACGATCTCAGACCTGGGTCTGTATTCAAGTTCTGTCCGTCTTTTAACTTTTATTTTGAATGTTGATCTACGATGTCAGACCTGGATCTGCATTCAAGTTAACTCCGTCTTTTCTCTTTTATTTTGAATGTCGATCTACGATTGCAGACCTGGGTCTGTATTCAAGTTTTGTCCGTATTTTAGATTTTATTTTGAATGTCGATCTACGATCTCAGACCTGGATCTGCATTCAAATTTTGTCCGTATTTTTAATTTTATTTTGAATGTCGATCTACGATTGCAGACCTGGGTCGGTATTCAAATTCCGACTTTTATTTTGAATGTTGATCTACAATCTCAGACCTGGATCTGTATTCAAGTTCTGTCCGTCTTTTTAACTTTTATTTTGAATGTTGATCTACGATGTCAGACCTGGATTTGCATTCAAGTTAACTCCGTCTTTTCTCTTTTATTTTGAATGTCGATCTACGATTGCAGACCTGGGTCTGTATTCAAATTTTGTCCGTATTTTTAATTTTATTTTGAATGTCGATCTACGATTGCAGACCTGGGTCGGTATTCAAATTCCGACTTTTATTTTGAATGTTGATCTACGATCTCAGACTTGGGTCTGTATTCAAGTTCTGTCCGTCTTTTAACTTTTATTTTGAATGTTGATCTACGATCTCAGACCTGGATCTGCATTCAAGTTAACTCCGTCTTTTCTCTTTTATTTTGAATGTCGATCTACGATTGCTGACCTGGGTCTGTATTCAAGTTTTGTCCGTATTTTAGATTTTATTTTGAATGTCGATCTACGATCTCAGACCTGGATCTGCATTCAAATTTTGTCCGTATTTTTAATTTTATTTTGAATGTCGATCTACGATTGCAGACCTGGGTCGGTATTCAAATTCCGACTTTTATTTTGAATGTTGATCTACGATCTCAGACCTGGATCTGTATTCAAGTTCTGTCCGTCTTTTAACTTTTATTTTGAATGTCGATCTACGATGTCAGACCTGGATCTGCATTCAAGTTAACTCCGTCTTTTCTCTTTAATTTTGAATGTCGATCTACGATTGCAGACCTGGGTCTGTATTCAAGTTTTGTCCGTATTTTAGATTTTATTTTGAATGTCAATCTACGATCTCAGACCTGGATCTGCATTCAAATTTTGTCCGTATTTTTAATTTTATTTTGAATGTCGATCTACGATTGCAGACCTGGGTCGGTATTCAAATTCCGACTTTTATTTTGAATGTTGATTTACGATCTAAGACCTGGGTCTGTATTCAAGTTCTGTCCGTCTTTTAACTTTTATTTTGAATGTTGATCTACGATGTCAGACCTGGATCTGCATTCAAATTTTGTCCGTATTTTTAATTTTATTTTGAATGTCGATCTACGATTGCAGACCTGGGTCGGTATTCAAATTCCGACTTTTATTTTGAATGTTGATCTACGATCTCAGACCTGGATCTGCATTCAAGTTAACTCCGTCTTTTAACTTTTATTTTGAATGTCGATCTACGATTGCAGACCTGGGTCTGTATTCAAGTTTTGTCCGTCTTTAACTTTTATTTTGAATGTTGATCTACGATGTCAGACCTGGATCTGCATTCAAATGTTGTCCGTATTTTTAATTTTATTTTGAATGTTGATCTACGATTGCAGATCTGGGTCGGTATTCAAATTCCGACTTTTATTTTGAATGTTAATCTACGATCTCAGACCTGGGTCTGTATTCAAGTTTTGTCCGTATTTTAGATTTTATTTTGAATGTCGATCTACGATCTCAGACCTGGATCTGCATTCAAATTTTGTCCGTATTTTTAATTTTATTTTGAATGTCGATCTAC
Source organism: Panopea generosa (assembly GCA_029582155.1). Taxonomy (NCBI): domain Eukaryota; kingdom Metazoa; phylum Mollusca; class Bivalvia; order Adapedonta; family Hiatellidae; genus Panopea; species Panopea generosa. Next base: position 37,319,900 of record CM055903.1, read on the forward strand.
GATTGCAGACCTGGGTCGGTATTCAAATTTCGACTTTTATTTTGAATGTTGATCTACGATCTCAGACCTGGATCTGCATTCAAGTTAACTCCGTCTTTTAACTTTTATTTTGAATGTCGATCTACGATTGCAGACCTGGGTTTGTATTCAAGTTTTGTCCGTCTTTTAACTTTTATTTTGAATGTTGATCTACGATGTCAGACCTGGATCTGCATTCAAATTTTGTCCGTATTTTTAATTTTATTTTGAATGTTGATCTACGATTGCAGATCTGGGTCGTTATTCAAATTCCAACTTTTATTTTGAATGTCGATCTACGATTGCAGACCTGGGTCTGTATTCAAGTTTTGTCCGTCTTTTAACTTTTATTTTGAATGTTGATCTACGATTGCAGATCTGGGTCTGTATTCAAATTCCGACTTTTATTTTGAATGTTGATCTACGATCTCAGACCTGGGTCTGCATTCAAATTTTGTCCGTATTTTTAATTTTATTTTGAATGTCGATCTACGATTGCAGACCTGGGTCGGTATTCAAATTCCGACTTTTATTTTGAATGTTGATCTACGATGTCAGACCTGCATCTGCATTCAAATTTTGTCCGTATTTTTAATTTTATTTTGAATGTTGATCTACGATTGCAGATCTGGGTCTGTATTCAAATTCCGACTTTTATTTTGAATGTTGATCTACGATCTCAGACCTGGGTCTGCATTCAAATTTTGTCCGTATTTTTAATTTTATTTTGAATGTCGATCTACGATTGCAGACCTGGGTCGGTATTCAAATTCCGACTTTTATTTTGAATGTTGATCTACGATCTCAGACCTGGGTCTGTATTCAAGTTCTGTCCGCCTTTTAACTTTTATTTTGAATGTTGATCTACGATGTCAGACCTGGATCTGCATTCAAATTTTGTCCGTATTTTAAATTTTATTTTGAATGTCGATCTACGATTGCAGACCTGGGTCGTTATTCAAATTCCGACTTTTATTTTGAATGTTGATCTACGATCTCAGACCTGGGTCTGTATTCAAGTTCTGTCCGTCTTTTAACTTTTATTTTGAATGTTGATCTACGATCTCAGACCTGGGTCTGTATTCAAATTCCGACTTTTATTTTGAATGTTGATCTACGATCTCAGACCTGGGTCTGTATTCAATTTCTGTCCGTATTTTAGATTTTATTTTGAATGTCGATCTACGATTGCAGACCTGGGTCGTTATTCAAATTTTGACTTTTTTTTTGAATGTTGATCTACGATCTCAGACCTGGATCTGTATTGAATGTTGATCTCCGATTGCCGATCTCATAGCCAACTTCACGCAACTAATGACATTTGCATAATAGGCAAAACTTTCAACAGCACGGTGCGATTGCATGTCACTATATTGAATTGCTTGATAAACGGAGTGTTATAACAATATTTCAGATGTTGTAACGTCGTTTCTGTTTAGACTTTGTGCCAGCACATTAAAGGAGGACAGTGTTGACAATGAAAATAGAAACACTTTTGAAAAAAGGGAGTCGAAGATGAACTCGAAATGCTCTAGTCTCTCATTTAAAAAAAGTCCGTTCAGAAAAAAACGACCGTAATTATTATAATTTTGGGGTTAATATTTAAAAGTGTACTGCACTAAACACTTTGTGACGGACAGTACTATACATCGGTTCAGTAGTTAACGAGTAGCCAGTGTTATGCATTTCCCTATGCACGATAATGAAAATTTTGCGGCCCTGAAGCAGCCTTATTCTTTAGGAAGAATACAGCGTTGAAGATTCTTCACCCGAGGAGCATGCACATGAAATTTAATCACCATAAAACCATCATGTGAGATCTCGTTTGAAAGTTTCTTAATTTTAGTTTATCTTTAGTAACGACGTCTATATTGGTTTCCGACCGGCAACAAAGCATACACATAATAAAATGAATCACCCAAGTAACATTTTGAAAAACAAATCTTATTAAAATCGACCCAGTGATTGGTTTGAGTAGTGTTTTTCGTTTTTTATGCATTTCCAAAGATAAAAGCGTAGACACTGTCTGAAATGATTTTGATTTTTGATAATTTTAGTAACGGTGGCCATATTGGATTTGAGCAAAAATTTTGAATCCTCCGCTAAAGAAATATTCGAGAAGGATTGACCAAATTATCATGCCATTGAAATCCTATCCTCAATAATCGGGTAGTTTCAGAGATGCCGTTTATTTCTAGTCACGGAACAAAAAACACATACTTACTATCCGAAAAAAGAACATTAAGAAACATTGCTTTTTTTATTAAAATATAAAGCTGTCATTATGTTTATACATGCCCCTGTATAATTCAATGCAGATTTCGCGTCCCAGTGGCAGCCATTTTGAATATTTTCGAAGACGAAAAAACACAAATTAATTTATACTAATTCATTTTAGCTCGATTGCGAAGAAAACTGAGCTTATATGAACCGCTCTCGTGTCCGCTTCCTTGGTAGAACTAGGACGGTGTTTCTTTAGAGGCATAGGGTCGACTTGGAGATCGAACCCGCTACCTCTAGTGTGAGCGGCCAATACTTTATCCACTACACTACCACCATCTTAACACACAAAATTAATAAAAGTTGGACCAAATAGCAGGCATATGAAATTTTACTAGTATTGGATTTTAGGTAATGAGGAAGACAATGTTTTCTCAATTCTTGTCTCTCCACATGTTATTCAAGCGTGGACGTCATTTTGGATTTTGGGCAGTTCCAAAACACAACTGGAGAGATATAAGTATGCAGACCTTGATATGTGCAGAGTCTTGAGGTATGTAGCGATGAAGGTATGTAGAACTGGAGCTATGAGGAACTGAAGCTCTGACATTTACAGTGTTGCCGTGGGTGTAAGAAAATCGTTGAATGTATTTGAATGTTTGTTTGAATATTTAGTGTTATGTAATACATCACAGGCTATAAGACGACCAGTTAATCTAACGGATAACTTTCTAACTTGAATCGGAGGTGAGACACGAATGACAATTAAACACAGTTTCGTATATCACGATGACTGTGACCATGCAGGGATTCAAACTCACAACCCCTGGATTGATGGTCAGATGCGCTACTGCCAAGGTTTATCGGGCCTGGCTCAGAGAATGGATTAAACATTACCAACTGTTTAATTTGATCTATCAAGTATTGTATCAAAATTGTGTATTGTATCAAAGCTATATACTGAATACATTTCATACACCATATACTGGAGATGAATATTGATCTACATGTGGAAATACATTCATAAGCAATATTTGAGAATAATGTAGATCTACATAAGGTTATACATTCATCAGCAATTACATTTATCAGAAATACTGGAGATTAATATAGATTTACATATAGTAATACATTCATCATCAATTACATTCATCAGAAATACTGGAGATTAATATAGATTTACATATAGTAATACATTCATCAGAAATTACATTCATCAGAAATACTGGAGATTAATATAGATTTACATATAGTAATACATTCATCAGCAATTACATTCATCAGAAATACTGGAGATTAATACAGATCTACATATGGTTATACATTCATCAGAAATACTGGAAATTAATATAGATCTACATACGGTTATACATTCAAATATAGATTTACATATGGTTATACATTCATCAGCTATACTGGAGATTAGTGTATATCTACATACGGTTATACATTCAAATATAGATCATTTAAATATAGATCTACATATGGTTATACATTCAAATATAGATCATTCAAATATATATTTACATATGGTTATAAATTAAAATGTAGATCTACATATGGTTATAAATTCACATATAGATCTTTATATGGTTATACATTCAAATAAACATCTATATGGTTATATATTCATCAACAATACTGGAGACTGATATATATAGATCTACATATGGTTACACATTCATCAACAATAACATAGATCTACATATGATTATACGTTCATCAGAATTACTGGAGATTGATATAGATCTATATATGGTTATACATTTATCAGCAATACTGAAGACTGATATAAATCTACATATGGTTATACATTCAAATGAAGATCTATATATGGTTATACATTTAAATGAAGATCTATATATGGTTATTCATTCAAATATAGATCCGGATATGCATTCATTACCAATGCTGGAAAATAATGTAGATCTACAATTGGTTATGCATTCAAATGTAGATCTACATATGGTTATACATTCAAATATAGATCTACATATGGTTATACATTCAAATATAAATCTAAATATGATATGGTTATACAATCAAATATAGATCTACATACAATAAGTTACATTCAAAGACAGATCTACATATGGTTATACATTAAAATTTAGATATACATAATTATGGTTATACATTCTACATACGGTTATACATTCAAATATAGATCTACATATGGTTATACATTCAAATATAGATATACATATGATTATACATTCAAATATAGATATACATATGATTATAAATTCAAATATAGATCTACATATGGTTATACATTCAAATATAGATATACATATGATTATACATTCAAATATAGATATACATATGATTATACATTCAAATATAGATCTACATATGGTTATACATTCAAATATAGATCTACATATGATTATACATTCAAATATAGATATACATATGATTATACATTCAAATATAGATATACATATGATTATACATTCAAATATAGATCTACATATGGTTATACATTAAAATATAGATATACATATGATTATACATTAAAATATAGATATACATATGATTATACATTCACATGTAGATCTACATATGATTATATATTCAAATATATATATACATATGGTTATACATTCATTCATGACATCGAATTTGCAAATTAAGTGTATAATCTGCTTTTTCAATATGTAATCGGCAAAAATAATATAATAGTTTTATCTAAAATAGTTGGAAAATATAATGTCAATATAAATGTCCTCTTGTATTCACAAACATTAAGCTGGTCATTATGTTTTGCATCACAAGATGAAAACTCAAAATTCCTCTTTTAATCCTTAATAAAACCTGAGTAAGCTGTTAAATATATATTTAGATTTATACTACCGATCTTGTTATATAAATCTTCCTACATGAGGCAGTTGTTATATATATGGATTATGACTTGGGTTTGAATCTTGGCAATACTTTTTTTTGTTAATTCCACTATCACAACTATTTTTTTCCTACCATGCAGTGCTCAATAAACTGATTCTCATATCATAAATAAAATAATTCAACAAAATGGAAAAAACATTTTTGTTTTCAATATATGCATTTGTTACTTTGAACATATATATCTAGTGACCATTCTTATACTGACGAAGTTGGCCAGGTATATAATTGTCAATGTGTATGTAACTTTAAATACCAGGAGAGAAAAATATGCAGCCAGTGCGGGACTCGAACCGGGGACCCTTCGCTTACAGGGCGAATGCTTTACCATCTGAGCTAACTGAACAGTGTACATAAATTCCTCTCCTAGTAGGTTACATACACACTATGACATAATTATGACTGAATCAGATAAATCAATGAATAAAGATATAAAACATGATTTATTTACGTATAAGAATCAGCCATTATGACTGTATCAAAGGCCACGAGAATTCACTTAAGTGTTTGTCATTCATGCACAAGTTAGCTCTTCCTTTATTTAAATGGACTATCTTCAGATACTGGTAATGTCACTTTAAGAAATGTACCCGATAGCTTTAATTTTATAATATAATTAATCTTTAATAGTCTGTCTTTACATCAAAACTTCAAACTGCAAGTATACAGGTGAGGGCTCCCTATAGGCACTTGCCTACCCTTTATTTCTATGAAATCAAAAGAATAAAAATGCATAAAAATAGGATCCATAGGGAGCAGTGACCATATACATGCTATTAAGTCACTGATAGGGAGGTAGGGGAAGGGAAATATAAATTCACAAAATCATTGAATATGATCCAGATATGCAACATCATTTTATCAATTTATTTGGTTATAGTGAATTCAATATTCAATATTAAGGATAACCAGACCCCTAAATATATATATCCCCTACAACTGAGCCTATACATGTATCATTTTCAGCCAAGCTACGCCCCTGGTATACATCAATGCAAGACCTTATTTCTAACCATATTATGAACTATCAGAACATCTAAGAGAGTAAGAAACACAGAGTCAGTGATTTCAGTAATTGAATTATATAGATCAAACGTGTAAAAATTTATTTATTCCTCTTTGCATTCATTCTCCATTATTAAAAAGGCAAAAACTTTGAACTTACGTCATGTCACTAACACCTTTGAGGCTCCTTACTGTGCATAGTCCGTATCTCGTGTCCCAAGACTAAAGAAATTACAGAGATTTCGTACCACTACAATGTTTACAACAAAAACACTAAACGGTAAATGGAGTAAAGTGATCAAGGGGCATAACTGTGTCTTACCGGTAAAATATGATTGATCGACTCACAGTGATTATTTTTCCAGTTAATGGGTACCCGATTGTCTGTTTTATGAACATTATAAATAAATTCTTTAATAGATGGTATCAGTTTTTCTGTTAAGTAGGGTCCGACTTGTTCTTTGTATTTTTCTTCAATTTCATTTGTTTTTTTCCGAAAAGGCCACCGAAGTTTCTAAAGATGTTAAACCGTCTGGTCCGTAAATATCTTGAACTATCATTTTCGATTGGATTTTCGGCATTCCTACTTTATTTTTTAATTGTCTTTTGAGATTTTCTTCTAAATGTCGCGTGCAGAGTGTGAGTTTCGAACCAGGAAAACTTAATTTTATTGCCTTTACTAATGCCTTTTCTTCGTCGGACCCTATACATAAATTATTTGTTCCTAACTGGGATTCTTGAAGAGGATTTTCTAGGACGGCAGCCAAATGTGTAAAGAAACGTTGATATGTATGAAATGAGCCGTCCCAGTGTAAAAATACTGGCCCCAACATTATCGGGGCCACTTCTTTTCCTTTACGTAGTAAGTCGAAATCCTGAAACACGGTCGTTGTGACATAACATGCCCCCGGATTAAATGTTCTGTCAATCCCAATCACTGAATTTTTCATAGCTTTTGAAAGATGTTTTAGCTGATTGTCGGTGTAGCATATAATATTTGGGGGCTTTCCAAATGACTGAACAACTTCCCTTACAAAGGGATGTGGATGCGACGCCATATTTAAAACTGCCTGAATATCATCAGCTGCATTTTGCCTGTTTCCGGTGCCATTTTCTTTAATAATTTTGGCTTTAACATTATGTATTGCTCTTGAATCGCGTGGCTGATGTTCTGTTCCAAATTGTTCTTTAAAAATTTCTTTAACTGATTTTTTTGATTGTACGGCATTCAATTTATTGAGTAACCAAACATCGAATTATATAATCAAACATACAAACAACTCTAATTTACTATTCATGAAAAATTTCACTCTGTTAAAAATATCATATGGATATAGTTTATCATTATGTCAAGTGCAAAGCTGGATTAAATTATTATATGGATTATGAGTTTGAAGTTAAGTAATGGGTACTTTATATAGTTATAGGAAAAAGTTAAATGCTTCTTCATGTTGATTGTTTACGTATCAATTTATTATTTCTTAAACGTGATGCTTCTTGACGCTAGTAATCAGATTTCTTGACGCTGATATATTGAAAATTTGAAACAATTTTTACAAGGTTATGCTTCTTGACGCTAGTAATCAGTTTTCTTGACGCTGATATTTTGAAACATTTTTACAAGGTTAGGCTTCTTCACGGTAGTCATCAGATTTCTTGACGCTGATATTTTGAAACACTTTTTACAAGGTTATGTTTCTTGACGCTAGTCATCAGATTTCTTGACGCTCATATTTTGAAATTTTGAAACAATTTTACATCATGTTTATTATTTCTTCAACGTGATGGTTCTTGACGCTAGTTATCAGACAATGTTTATCATACGTGTCACACGCCAATACAGGTTCATGACGCTAACATGTTACTATCCTTTGCATAAACAAAATGGCGGATCTTCTTGTTGGTACCGCAACGGAGAAACAAAGTTCAATTAATACCTTATTAATGAATGGAATTTAAAAAAATCAACTGATATATGTTTATATAGGTATAATATACATATGGTTATTTCCTGACGGTAACTTTTATTAATAATAAAGCTCTTGACGCTTCTTGTCGCTTCTTGACGCTAAATAGTGAGACCGGTAAAATAGTATCACTGCAAGTTAATTCAAAGTATCAAAGGTACTGGAAGCCTGATTTAAAATGAAAAAAACTGTCATCGATCCTCGACTTATTTAAGTCATTGACCATAAAAGAGCAGTACATAAACATGTAACACCCCCCCCCCCCCCCCCCATTTACCCACCACCGTTATTGCTGAACTTTACCTGGTCTATTAACGCGAGTCTAAAACTTTGTCAACCATGTTAATAATGGTATCAATGATAAACAGTAATAAAGTTACTTACGTGTGTTGAATAATAAACAGTTACCGGTACGAAATGTAAACAAATGCCGGCGCTAACGGAAATTGGATTTTACGCATGTCTGGGATATTGTTATTATACGGGCATTCGCGGTAATAGGTATATCACGGTATTAGGTATACAAGGGATAATATTTAATGCATTCATGAGTTTAGTGTTTAAATTCAGTCGTCTTTGTGGTATCTATATTGAAAACTGCAGATCCAAGGAGGTCACACATATTGCCAAGGACCCGTCTTTCTCTAATTACTTATTTCCCTAACTGACTATAAAAACAGGCTCAGCTGACTGTTTTCAACTTCAAAGAGGATCACAATGATATATAAAGACGATTTCTATAGATTTTGTCCTTTTTCCTATGGATAGAATTTTTAACTTTGAAACTTTCCAGTATTTACGTGTAATGTATGTTTATATCAGTAATAAAAAAAAATACAAATAACCATACATATTTTTTGTTATAACCTCCTCAGCTTAACCGTCTTTTAAAGTTGACGTTAAAATGTCGGTTTAACAAGAATGTAAAAAAAATACTGAAAACTGTTTACATATAGTATTTAATTAAAATTTATACGTAGATGTATGAAGTTAATTATAATTGTCCTGGAAAATGTAATTATAAACTAGAATTTTGGATTTTAAGAATAACTTGAATCATTATTGCAGAGTGTCAATTTCTTTCAACTTTTGCAAAAACAATAAAGTGTTTTTTAATATTTTGAAATAGTGTACGGATAAATTTTAATAAAAATCTCACAAAATACTCTCTGATATCTATTCTGATGAAAATTAAAATAAAAGATACACTTTACCGCTTACTTAGAGGAAAAAAAAGCTCTTAAAGTATGCCATCGTCAAAAAAAATGCAGTTGCAAAATTAACGTTATTTGTCTAAAGATTAAGATTTCAATATATTTTATCAACAATATGTTTTCCTACAATGGAGTGCTCTACGGATTCTCAACAAAATGGGAAATATATGTTGTCCATATTATAGAAATAAAAGCTTGCACCTTTTGTCTACACACATTGGTTACTAGAGTTATATAATTCCATATGTTCATCATACCGACATGAACTTTTCAGAAATGAAGTTAGGTGAACATTTTTGAATACTCCTGCGTTTGCTTTCAACTCAGCGTTACTAATTATCAAAGGAACTATTAAACAGGGCTATATAATAGTACAATGCGTTACAATAAAACAATTTGTCTTTGCAGTGATAAGCCTGTTTTCTGTTATTTATACACTTTACTACATTCCGAGATTTTTATAATAATATTTTTATTGACTACGTTTATGATTTAGTAGCTTTTAAAGTTGTTCATTTTCATCTGGGATGAAGAATTAGTTGTTAAGCCTACTATGTCTTAGTTAATTTTGTATATATCACATTGGAAGTACTAGATGTTCAGCTTACTAACTATGTCCTGGTTAACTGTGTATAATATGTCACAATGGGAGTACTAGATGTTCGGCTTACTATGTCCTGGTTATTTGTGTATAATATGTCACATCGGCAGTACTAGATGTTCGGCTTACTATGTCCTGGTAAATTGTGTATAATATGTCACACTGGGAGTACTAGATGTTTTGCTTAATATGTCCTGGTTAATTGTGTATACTATTTCACACTGAGGGTACTAGGTATTCGGCTTACTTTGTCCTTGTCATTTGTGTATAATATGTCACATCAGGTGTAATAGATGGTTGGTTTACTAAATCCTTATTTGTTGTGAATAATATGTCACACTGGGAGTGCTGGATGTTCGGCTTACTATGTAGTTGTTAATTTTGTATAATATGTCACATCGAGTGTACTAGATGTTCGACTTACTAAGTCCTGGTAAGTTGTGTATAATATGTTACACTGGGAGTTCTAGATATTCGGCTAACTAGGTCCTGGTTAATTGTGTATAATATGTCACACTGGAAATACTGGATGTTCGGCTTACTAACTATGTCCTGTTTAATTGTGTATAATATGTCACTAAGGAAGTACTAAATGTTCTGTTTACTAACAATGTCCTGATTAATTATGTACAATATGTCACACTGGGAGTACTTGATGTTCGGCTTTCTATGTCCTGGTTTATTGTGTATAATATGGCACATTGGGAGTACTGGATGTTTGGCTTATCATGTCCTTGTTAATTGTGTATAAAATGTCACACTGGGAGTACTAAATGTTTGGCTAACTATGTCCTGGTTAATTGTGCGTAATATGGCACACTGGGAGTACTTGATGTTCGGCCACTATGTCCTGGTTAATTGTGTATAATAGGGCACACTGGGAGTACTATAATTTAGGCTGACTATGTCTTGGTTAATTTTGTATAATATGTCATACTGGTAGTACTAGATATTCGTCTTACTATGTCTTTGTTAATTGTGTATACTATGGCACACTGGGAATACTTGATGTTCGGCTTTCTATGTCCTGGTTAATTGTGTATAATATAGCACATTGGGAGTACTGGATGTTTGGCTTATTATGTCCTTGTTAATTTTGTATAATATGTTACACTGGGGGTACTGGATGTTCTGCTTACTATGTCCAGGTTAATTGTGTATAATATGTTACACTGGGGGTACTGGTTGGTTTGCTTACTAAGTCCCGGTTAATTGTGCATAATATGGCACACTAGGAGTACTTGATGTTCGGCCACTATGTCCTGGTTAATTGTGTATAATATGGCACACTGGTAGTACTATAAGTTAGGCTGACTTTGTCTGGGTTTATGTGTATGATTAGTCATACTGGGAGTACTAGATGTTGTCTTACTATGTCCTTGTTAGTTGTTTATAATATGGCACACTGGGAATAATTGATGTTTGGCTTATTATGTCCTGGTTAATTTTGTGTAATATGGCATACTGTGAATACTAGATGTTCGGTTTACTCTGTCCTGGTTAATTGTGTATAATATTTCAAATTGAGTGTTCCAGGTATTCGACTTACATTGTCCTGGTAATTTGTGAATAATATGACACATCGGGTGTACTAGATGTTCGGCTTACTATGTCTTGGTGAATTTTGAATAAATGTCACACTTGGAGTACTACATGTTCGGCTTACTATGTCCTTGTTAATTTTGTATAATATGGCACACTGTGAATACTAGATGTTCGGTTTACTCTGTCCTGGTTAATTATGTATAATATTTCAAACTGAGGGTTCCAGGCATTCGGCTAACATTGTCCTGGTTATTTGTGAATAATATGACACATCGGGTGTACTAGATGTTTGGCTTACTATGTCTTGGTGAATTGTGAATAAAAGGTCACACTTGGAGTACTACATGTTCGGCTTACTATGTCCTGGTTAATTTTGTATGCTATGTCACACTGGGGGTACTGAATGTTCGGCTTACTATGCCAAGGTTAATTGTGTATAATATGGCACACTGAGAGTAATAGATGTTTGGCTTTATATGTCCTTGTCATTTGTGTATAATATATTACCATGGGAGAACTTAATGTTTGGCTTGCTATGTGTTGGTTAATATTGTATAATATGTCACACTATCTGTACTACATGTTCGGCTTACTATGTTCTGGTTAATTGTGTATAATATGTCACACTGGGAGTACTAGATGTTTGGCCTACTATGCCCTGGTTAATTGTGTATAATATGTCACACTGGGAGTTCTAGATGTTTGGCCTACAATGCCCTGGTTAATTGTGTATAATATGGCAAACTGGGAGTACTTGATGTTAGGCTTACTATGTCCTGGTTAATTGTGTATAATATGGCACAATGTGAGTACTATATGTTAGGCTGACTATGTCTGGTTAATTGTATATAATATGTCATACTGGTAGTATTAGATATTCGTCTTACTATGTCTTTTTTAATTGTATATACTATGGCACACTGGGAATACTTGATGTCCGTTTTTTATGTCCTGGTTAATTTTGTATAATAACACACACTGTGAATACTAGATGTTTGGCTTATTATGTAATGGTTAATTTTGTATAATATTTCACACTAGGAGTACTAGATGTTCGGCTAACTATGTCCTTGTTAATTGTGTATGATATGGCACACTGGGAGAAGTACATGTTCGGTTTATTATTTCCTTGTTATTTGTGTATACTATGGCACACTGGTAGTTCTTGATGTTCGGCTTACTATGTCCAGATTATTTGCTTATAATATGGCACACAGGGAGTAATACATGTGTGGCTTAATATGTCCTTGTTAATTTTGTATAATATGTTACACTGGGGGTACTGGATGTTCGGCTTACTATGTCCAGGTTAATTGTGTATAATATGGCACACTGAGAGTAATAAATGTTCGGCTTACTATGTCCTGGTTATTTGTATAATATGTCACACATTGAGTACTACATGTTCGGCTTACTATGTCTGGTTAATTGTATATAATATGTCATACTGGTAGTATTAGATATTCGTCTTACTATGTCTTTTTTAATTGTATATACTATGGCACACTGGGAATACTTGATGTCCGTTTTTTATGTCCTGGTTAATTTTGTATAATAACACACACTGTGAATACTAGATGTTTGGCTTATTATGTAATGGTTAATTTTGTATAATATTTCACACTAGGAGTACTAGATGTTCGGCTAACTATGTCCTTGTTAATTGTGTATGATATGGCACACTGGGAGAAGTACATGTTCGGTTTATTATTTCCTTGTTATTTGTGTATACTATGGCACACTGGTAGTTCTTGATGTTCGGCTTACTATGTCCAGATTATTTGCTTATAATATGGCACACAGGGAGTAATACATGTGTGGCTTAATATGTCCTTGTTAATTTTGTATAATATGTTACACTGGGGGTACTGGATGTTCGGCTTACTATGTCCAGGTTAATTGTGTATAATATGGCACACTGAGAGTAATAAATGTTTGGCTTAATATGTCCTGGTTATTTGTATAATATGTCACACAATGAGTACTGCATGTTCGGCTTACTATGTCCTGGTTATTTGTATAATATGTCACACATTGAGTACTACATGTTCGGCTTACTATGTTCTGGTTAATTGTTTATAATATGTCACACTGGGAGTACTAGATGTTTGGCATATTGTGTCCTAGTTAATTGTGTATAATATGGTACACTGGGAGTACTTGATGTTCGGCTTACTATGTCCTTGTTAATTGTATATAATATGGCACACTGGGAATACTTGATGTTCGGCTTATTATGTCCGGGTTAATTTTGTATAATAACGCACACTGTGAATACTAGATATTTGGCTTTTTATGTTATGGTTAATTTTGTATAATATGTCACTCTGGGAGTACTAGATGTTCGGCTTACTATGTCCTCTTATCAATTGTGTATAATATGGCAAATGGGAGTACTTGATGTTAGGCTTACTATGTCCTGGTTAATTGTGTATAATATGGCACACTGGGAGTAGTAGATGTTCGGTTTACTATTTCCTTGTTATTTGTGTATAATATGGCACACTGGTATTTCTAGATGTTTGGTTTACTATGTCCAGATTAATTGTGATAACATGGTACATTGTGAGTATTAGATGTCTGGCTTGATATGTCCTGTTTTTTTATATATATTATATCACCCTGAGAGTACTTAACGTTTGGCTTGCTATGTGTTGGTTAATATTGTATAATATTTCACACTATGAGAACTACATGTTCGGCTTACTATGTTCTGGTTTATTGTGTATAATATGTCACACTAGAAGTACTAGATGTTTGACTTACTATGTCCTGGTTAATTGTGTATAATATGTCAGACCTGGGCACTAGATGTTCGACTGACTATGTCTAGGTTAGTTTTGTATAATATGTCCTGCTGGGAGTACTAGATATTCGGCTTACTATGTCCTGGTTAATCGTGTATAATATGGCACACTGGGAGTATTGGCTATTCGGCTTAATATGTCCTCGTTAATTGTGTATAATATTTCACACTGGAGGTACAAGATGTTCGGCTAATACGTATTGGTTGATTGTGTATAATATGTCACACTTGGTGCACTAGATGTTTGACTTACTATGTCCTGGTAAATTGTTTATAATATGTCACACCGGGAGTACTGGATGTTCGGCTTACTATATCCTTGTTAATAGTTTATAATATTTCACACTGGGAGTACTAGATGTTCGGCTTACTTTGTCTTTGGTAATTATGTATAATATGGCACACTGCGAGTTCTGGATGTTCGGCTTACTATATCCGATTAACTGTGTATAATATGGCATACTGGGAGTTATATATGTTTGGCTTAATATGTCTTGATTATTTTTGTATAAAAATAACAATGGGAGTACTGAATGTTTGGCTTCCTATGTCCTGCTTAATTGTGTATAATATGTCATATTGGAGTACTTCATGTTCGGCTTACTCTGTCCTGGTTAATTTGTATAATATGTCATTCTGGGAGTACTAGATGTTTGGTTGATTATACCTTTGTTAATTGTGTATAATATGTCACACTGTGAGTACTAGATGTTTGCTTACTATGTCTTGGTCATTTGTGTATACTATGTCACACAAGGAGTACTAAATGTTTGCCTTACTATATGTTGGTTAATATTGTATAATATGTCACACTATGAGTACTAGATGTTCGGCTTACTATGTTCTAATTAGTTGTCTATAATATGTCACACTGGAAGTGCTAGATGTTCGACTTACTATGTCCTGGTTAATTTTGTATAATATGACACACTGTGAATACCAGATGTTCGGCTTACTACATTGTATGTCTTGGTTAATTGTGTATAATATTTCAAACTGAGGGTTCCAGGTATTCGACTTACATTGTCCTGGTTATTTGTGAATAATATGACTCATCGGGTGTACTAGATGTTCGGCTTATAATGTCTTGGTGAGTTGTGAATAAAATGTCACATTTGGAGTTCTACATGTTCGGCTTACTATGTCCTGGTTAATTTTGTATAATATGGCACTCTGGGGGTACTGAATGTTCGGCTTACTATGTCTTGGTTAATTGTGTATAATATGGCAAACTTGGAGTAATAGATGTTTGGCTTAATATGTCCTGGTTATTTGTGTATAATATATTACCATTGGAGTACTTAATGTTTGGCTTGCTATGTGTTGGTTAATATTGTATAATATGTCACACTATGTGTACTACATGTTCAGCTTACTATGTTCTGGTTAATTGTGTATAATATGTCACACTGGGAGTACTAGATGTTTGACTTACTAAGTCCTGGTTAATTGTGTGTAATATGTCCCAATGGGAGTACTAGATGTTTGGCTTACTATGTCATGGTTAATTGTGTATAATTTGTCCCAGAGGGAGTACTAGATGTTTGGTTTTCTATGTCCTGGTCATTTGTGTACAATATGGCACACTGGGAGTACTAGATGTTCGGCTTACTATGTCCTGGTTAATTCTGTATAATAGGTCACACTTGGAGTAGTAGATGTTCGGTTTACTATGACTTGATTAATTGTGTATAATATGACACACCGGAAGTAATAGATGTTTGAACTACTATGTTCTGGTTAATAATGTAGGAAAATCATACTGAATTATAGTGATATGCACTTGGTATTGGTCACACGTCACCTAGATTCATAAATCATTTACTTTAATTCTGTTCCGTTGATGGTAGGCCCTATTAACTGTTTTGGAAGATAATATCAGCCAGGACCAAAATGTTAATAATTAATCGATGCAAGTCAGTCACGCAGTGGATATGGTTGGCCGTTTACGCCTGGCTTTCCCTGCTCGACACCCAGTTCCACCAGATGGCCCATAAAAAAAAAGAAAGTGCCCAGTACTCAGTACTGGTTCTACCCAGGACGTGGACTCAGGAGTGGTTCATATAAGCTGCTAGCTTTATTCGCAATCGAGTCAGATAATTAAGAATAAACTTATAATCCAACCGAACTCAGAAATACGTCGTAACCAACGCCCAATTTATTTTTTAAAGAGAATGGCGATCTGCATGCATTGTTTGTCTTGAAATGTTTCGTTTGTTGAAGACATGGGTGTATCAAATAAAAGACAGACACTTTGTTTGTTCAATACTTATTGCAGGTAATATCGTATTTAGTAGACTACTTTTGAAGTTATCATGTCTAACATGTGTCCACACCTTTTAGAAGCAATTAGCTCCTCGTTGGCAACAACTATATAAGAAGGACGGGCAATGACAAAGAAACTCACACTGACAAATGCTATTGGAATAATTTTCAAGTATACTTTGGAATAGAAAAGGAAGTTGTCAATACGCGATATTTGTACCAAACATATAATATATAAGTTTGATTTAACAACGACTTACTAAACATTACTGGAGGCCGATATGGCTATGTCAGGAAACAGAGCGTCGCCGGCACTTTTTGGAAGACATACTGATGAACTGAAACAAAGCATAATGGATCCTCAAGTACGTTTACTGCATCGATTTAGTAATTCTGTTGAATCCGTACTTCAATCACCGGACTACTGTGCCAGATATGGTTTCCACTTACTACTGATGAACCGAGCAAAATACTCTGAACTAAAACTCACAGAGACTCATCATGAACATGAATTATCAGTGAGCAATTCTATGGATCAAAAGGGCAATCCAACACACAACACACAAAAACGTTCAATAGGTAGCAGAAGGTTTGTTCATAGCGTAAACGAATTAATTACACGCGGTTCAAACGATGAATTGTGTAATTTAACACACCGAGATTTGGACATTGACATCATTTCATCAAACTATGACAGTGACCATACACGATATAAGCCAGGACAAATGTTGGAAATAGATACTGGCTATCAATATAACAAAGACAGAGTGAACATGTGGGTTGACCTAACTAATATAGAAATGAGCCCAGTTATAACAAAACGAAGAACAAAGAGTTTCAGCGAATCTGTAAGTCAGATGCTGACGAAAGAAAAAACATTTATGCATGTTGGTTTAGATGAGGCAAGAAGGAAAGATGACACAATCGAGATTGGTGAAGAAACGTCCAATTGTAAAGAAGGATGCATACATTTCAAATTTCAATATCTCATCATTACTGAACGTTTAAAGGTTACTGTGTTAAAGGTGACACATCTGTTAAATAGAGGATCAACAGACCCGGACACTTACGTTCAGGTATCTCTGATGCCAAGAAAAATACAGAAACAAGTTACCAAGACGGTGAAAGGGTCCAGAAATCCCCACTACATGACAGAGCTATATTTCAACGATATTTCTCTCCATGACATGCACTTGCTGTGTTTAAGATTAAAGGTGATGACGAAGCGATTTCTCAAACCACCATCAAACATAGGCGAAGTTGTCGTGTCTTTAGAAAAGTTTGACTTGGTTTCGGAGAATTATCTTGTTGAAAACGTGAACGCTAGAATTAGACCAATGCCGGTGTAACATTAAATTGACCCCGGTCACATTTCAACATTAAATTCTGATCAAAACAGTCGTTGAAAACTGATCAGTGTTAAATTTTGATCAGACATGGGGTCCTTTTTAAACGGTTGGTTAAATATAAGCAAAACATCACATGACTGATGTCGCATGTTGCAATAATTAAACATAAGCCATGGTAAGCTTTTCAATCGGCATTTATTACACAACATTCAATTATTATTCATTTATTACACTCAAAAATGCCAGATACTGTTTTTATTTCAATTAATACATTTTTCTTTTAAAAGGAATGACTTGCTTTTTGAGTAACTTAGCGTAATTATAAGTATTTTGTAGGTAAACGATATTTTACTGAGCGTAAGAGTACTCCAATTATTGAGGAGAGGCAGCCTAGGGGTAGTGTGTGGTGACGGTAACTCTACTCAACTCCCGCTATTGGGATATGGGGAACCGCTCGGAAACTTGAATGTTTTCTATCTTAAACCCTTAACAGCTGAATTCTACTCATTTCTTAGAAAATATGGTTGTTAATGTTGTTTTTTTTACTTTTAAGCGTTATTGTTTAAACACACGCGCGCACGCACACTTAGATGTATTCAAAAGCGAATCTCAAACGAGTGGCAAACTCAGTACACTGTGAGTCAAGACGTAAAGGATCAAATCATGCAGTCTAGTGAGTTTTACGGGGGAGGGGTATAATTATTGTTTACTCCAATATTTCTTTTTACTTTAAAACGCTATTATTAATGAAACGTAAACGCAGAAACACAAGAAAATTAAAACTAAACTGTAAGATGTATTAAAAAGTGAATCATAATCGAGTTTCACTTTTAGTACTTCTACTAAGACGTAGCGGAGAGTGTCCTTCTTCACTCTTGCAAATTTGGGTAGGTGGTGTGTATATGACAGTGGCCTAGCTTGGTCAAAGTAAACTTGCATGTCTAGAAATTTTGATGGGGGCTCTAAGGTACTCTGCCATAATGTTTTTAAAGTGTAAATGACCAATGGTGCATTATCAGGGACTTTGTGTGTATTTTTTATGTAAAACATATATAAATTACTTAGGGACTTTTATTTTTCTGGAGGGTCCTCCGTGGCCGAGTGGTCTAAGGCGCCGTCTCAAGATCATTTACCTCTCACCGCTATGGTCGTAGGTTCGAGTCCCGCTCGCTCTAAAAACTTTATGTGAGAAAGTTTCCAGTTACTTGCGGAAGGACGGTGGTTCTACTCAGTCTGACTCAGTCTGAGGTCTTCCTCCACCAGTAAAACTGGATATGCCATATATAACCTGAAATGTGTTGAAAATGGCGTTAAACCCCATTCATTGGCCTGCAGTGCCTTTGTGTAGCTACATCGGTGTGTATGTGTTCGTTTTGCGCCATGAATAGTGTATCTCGCAGCTACACCGTTAAAGATACGCCCTATGATATTGCAGGAACAAAGCAAATTGCAAATCAGATGGATCCTAATGTTTTCTCCTCTGTGACGAGGAAGGCTTTGTTGAACACTGACTGTAATCACATTTTCTTAAACTACATCAAACTCGGGGATTTGACTTTGTTGACTATGTTAATTTTTGTTTGTCTGAAGTAACAGCAATGTATATGTATATATTAAACCAACTCTTTCAACAATTTGTATTATTTTATCAAATCCATGTTTTCTGCCGGCGAATTAAAAAAAAGCTACAAATAAGCAATGGCGGTCAGGTATCCTAACGGTTTTCCAGGAATTCAGTACTAACCGATCTTTGCAAGTTACTGGCAACTTCCTCTATTGAAACAGAGACCGAGAACATTTTGTCACAAAGAACTGGTCAGTCGAGAATCGAACTTGGGACCTCTGATTTGACAAGCATGTACGCTACCATTGCGCTACCCAGGTGGATTCACATTTACAGGTAGAACTACAAGTCGGAAATAGGTAAAATGCTATTTCATTTCCCCCGACTGTATAACTGTGGAATTTTTTGGACTTCAGCAGCCAATTGCATAAACGTTGGTTTAATTTTAACTCTTTGTTATCTTTATCCTAAGTCTTAAAATAACTAAAATTTAAATACCAGATATCATTTATATAAGTGTTTAACCTTTGGTTACAGATAACCGGTCTTTTGAAATATAATCAAGTGAACATTAATTTTATACAAGTTGTTATATCGTCCTTAAACTTGTCGGATTGTAGGATTTTAGGCCAGAGAAAAAACATTAAATTCAAATTCTCTTCCCCATCCACACCTGTCCGAAACCCGAATATCACCAGAAATAAAAAAAAATGTGCCCGGCCTTCCCGAGTTATTTTCTTCAGAAAATCTAGATAGGAATTTAAACTCTTTGCAATATTGCATTGCATCTTCAGTGTCCCATGTGGATTTTAAGGGTTTGATATATAGTTTTTGGTGATTTTAACTTTAAATAAGAGGTTCATGATGGCCAAAGGTCGCTACTTGATTATATAGGAGTCCATGATTGTTACAATCGGTTTCTATGATGACAAATAGTTGCTTTAGCAGTTAGTGATAAAAACAAAAAAATCCTTTTCAAACTGATATTGACTAAATCCATACAACCATTTAATTTAATCATATCATTATATAATGCAAGGCAGCTCCCTTTAACAGCGATGTGCAATTTGTATTATTGTTTTGTTTATGCTGTTAAAATATATTGACATATTACAAAAGAAGTTAATGACTTGCATCGAAAATAGGAAGGCATTGGTAGAAAAACAATACCTGTCCATAGGACAGGGCGCTGGATTATTTGCACTGCTTTGTCAATATACTAAAGACCAAACCTAGTTATATATTTTATTAGACACATGTACTTTTCACACACAAGTGAGTGTTATAAGTTTTGAGTTCTATATCTGTTTCTGAGTTATTAAACGTTTTAAGTGAGGAAATAAGTTTAACCAAGATGTTTGTTTGTGGTTGGAACATATTTTATGTCGATTTATAATATAAAAGTTGGGTTGGGCCACAAATTCTTCCAACATTGTATTCAGTCCTCTCCGTGGGTCAGATGAGTGTTAAATATGCAGAAAGAAAATGGGGTTATTGTTGTCAAAATCACCACCAGAGGTATAGGACATAGCTTGGAGACTATGTTTGATAACACGAGGGCGTTAGTGTAGTTTTAAAGCAATCGCATATGAAGTTACTGAGATGATATCAAGTTGCACGGAAAACTTTAATCAGTCGAACAATGGCCATAATATGTGTTAAATTCAACCAAGAGTTAATCAACTTGATTGTTTGATAACCCTGAAGCTTCAAGTCAATCAAGTAGGCGGTTACTGAGATAGTTGCATGGTAGTAAATTGCATGCAAAGTTTTAACCGAAAGTATGACCCCCGATGCCCGGGTAACACTGAGAAAGAGAGACGGAGCGAAAGAGAGAGTTGATGTAGGAATGCTTCATCACATTCTTAACTTGTGAAACATCAACCACACTAACGAAAAGCAATTCCAACAAACACCATTCCGATACCACAAGTGTTATCACCAATAAAACAACGTATCAATAGCATAACAGCCATATTTATATATATATCGTATACCAACATTTCACAGTTATAATTCTCACTTTTAATCGACCAGAACATCCAAATTTACAATATAAATTTTCAATGTTGAATTGTAGTCCGCCCGACTACTTCCAACTGTTGGTGATCAGATTTAAACGAGGGTCAATATTTCACGTGTAGGTGGGTCATTAAATAACAGTCGGGGTCAGTTTTAAATGTTGAAAATTGATTACTCATCTGTGAAAAGTGACCCATGGAGTCATTTTTCAATGGGGTCAAAATTTAATATTACACTGGGGATAGACGGAAGTACACAAAGACGAATTGTTAATTGAAATGCATGTCCGGATTGATGGTAAGACGCACATTTGACTGAGCTAGCCGAGCCCGACTATGTGCTAGTAGACAGTGGTGTGAGGTACCGTTTGGAAACGAATCTCTAAGTTTATATAATTTTTATTTATTTATGATGATACATAACTTACATACCTTATATAAAATAAATGTAATCTCATTTATACAGGATTTCTGCAGTGCGTTTATCAAGCCTGCTAATAGGTATTATCGACAATGCCGAGCTTTCGAAAAGCGTATTTCCTCTGTAGATAAAGGTTGTTTAGCGACTTTTGTCATAAACATTATTATGTTTGATTAAAAAACGTACAGTTCTGCTGAATGTTTGAATTGAAAGCAAAACACCTTCTGATGATGTTGATGTTACATATTTAGTATATGTTTTGTCTCACTATTCCATTAAACTTGATATAGTTAACGGTTTATAACTGCAAAATATGTCGTGAATATATCAGATCAGTTCTGGTAAATGTTGGTCATGATATTCCATTATACTAGAAACTAAATATAGATAAAGGTTTATACATCTCTCGTGAATATATCAGATCAATTATGGTGAATGTTGGTAATTATATTCCATTTTAATACTAGAAACTTAATATAGGTAAAGGTTTATAATTTGACACGCGGTTACCTGCAACATCTCTCGTGAATTTATCAGATCAGTCATGGTAAATGTTGGTAATGATATTCCATTATACTATATACTTAATATAGTCAAAGGTTTATAACTTGACACGCGGTTACCTGCTACATCTTTCGTGAATATATCTAATCAGTTATGGTGAATGTTGGTAATGATATTCCAATATACTAGAAACTTCATATAGGTAAAGTCTTATAACTTGACAAGCGGTTACCTGCAACATCTCTCGTGAATATATCTGATCTGTTATGGTGAATGTTGGTGAAATTTAGGTACCATCCATGTGGTTCTCATTCCGTTGGTGCTTTTATTGTGTAATTTTGGTACCAAGTGCTTGGTGTTCAAGTAGTTGGTTCTTGTCTTGTGTTATTTAGGTACCAAACACGTGCTTAACATTCAGATAGCGCTTGTCTTATGCAATAAAAGTACCAAACGTGTTATTCTCATGTCATTGATGCGTGCACATATCATGCTGTTGGTAATTGTCTTGTGTAATTCAAGTACTAAACGCATGGTTATCATGCCGTTGGTGGTTGTTTTTTGTACTTAAAGTGTCGAATGGGTGGTCATCGTGCAATTTGTGCTTGCTTTATGCAACTTAGGTTACAAGCATGTGTCTATATTGCAGGTAGCACTTGTCTTGTGTGATAAAGATCTCAACCGATTGGTTATCATGCAGATACAAGTAGCCCTTGTCTTCTGTAATTTAAGTACCAAACGTAAAGTTATCATGAATGTGTAGATTTTTGGTGATTATCTTGTAGCACGTAGCGTTTGTCTGTTGTGTTTTAAGTGTCAAACGCGTTAACCACACAAGTAGAAAGTGTAACTTGATATAAACTAGTTATCGGAGTGGTGGTTAGCACAAAATTTAAGTTTGTCTTTTGTAAATAGGTTATTAATATTTTCCTGAAGCGCCTGATTCGTGGAGCGCTTGGTCCAGTGGTAGAACATCGGACCGATGGTTGGGGAGACGCGGGTCCGATACCCCGCCACGCTTTGTGTTATGTCCTTGAGGAAGATTTTTTTTAATCAGCACAGGTTTAAATAAGTTAAAATAGTATTTTTCTCGGTGTAATAAAGTTACCAAATGTGTGAATGTCACGGTATTGATTTAGTCATAGACACTGGTACTGAGAGAAAGAGAGAGAAAGAGAGAGAGAGAGAGAGAGAGAGAGAGAAAGTTAAATTTGGAAATGGAGAAAGAGTAAAGCCCCTTGGTAAAAAAAATGTACACGAGGAAAAAAGCCCCTAGGTGCATCAAGAGAGAGAGAGAGAGAGAGAGGGGGGGGGGGGTGGAGAGGAGAGAAGAGAGAGAGAGACAGAAATATTGAACAAACGTAGGGATATTATGACAAGAATAAAGTAAGAAGAGAATGAAAGGGTGTGTGAAATGGAGTGATGAGGGGAGTGGGTGGGGGCAACTACTCCCAAATGGTAAACGGATTGATTATTTTAATATATATGATATACTCTTATCGGATCCGCACGATACAAGAATATGTAGGGAATTAAAAACGTATATCGCAAATCTAAAGTAAGACAAAGTGTTCTTTTTTTCATATTTCGAAATATCAAATTCGATTTAAAATATATTATCATAACATTGTGGACAACTATTTCCAAAAAATATCCGCCTTATTAAATATTACGCCTTATACACGTTTCAATTCACAAGCATGTTGCAATATAAGTGTGTTTAGATTTTGTTTACCATCGCACTTTGAACTGATCATTAAGGCTTGATTAAGTACTAATTTTATTTCCTTCAATTTTCAGGAGAGCATACAAATAATACAATGAAACATACATATATCATGGACATGTTCACTTGTTCAGACTAAGAATGTCATACCTCGCACACGTTGTGTTATTTTATAGAGCCTTTTATTTCAACTAGACCAGAGACATATAAACAATTAAAGGTACAAACAATTTCCTGTCCTCTGACGCTTTCCTCTGACCTTGTTATCATAACAAAATTACTCAACCGCGATAAGGGGTCATAAAGTCACAACCCAAATTTTTATGACCATAATTTACACATGTATACGGAATGGAAATAATAAATTGCAGTAAACATTATTACATGCAACTTTATTTTGATGAGAAATGTTTCTAATTTTAAGCCTGGTGTCAGAATACTTAGATAAAAGGCAGTTTTATCGTGAACAAAGAGTAAAGAATAAAACTATCTGGTAAATACAGTTTATCGTCCTATTAGAGCAATAAGGTACCAAGTGTATATGAAATGAGAAAGCACTTGGTACCTTTTTGCATCAGTGGGGTGTAACGTACCGTTAATGAATCTAAAAATATTAGTGACAAGGATAAATGAATGGGCGAGTGAGTGAGTGAGTGAGTGAGTGAGTGAGTGAGTGAGTGAGTGAGTGAGTGAGTGAGTGAGTGAGTGAGTGAGTGAGTGAGTGAGTGTAACAAGTATGACGGATTTAACTGACTTAGAAATAGTGATTGATATTATAAGCGCCACGGCTAATTCTCGTTTCCGTGACACGTGATATGAAACCGCATATTGTCTTAAATTAATGCTTATTTAATGCATTCGCATTTACAAAACATTAAATTTTCCTTTGATTTTGTAAGAACACGGCCCACCGATCGGTCATTGTTTCAGGTATTACTTGATTTGTGTAGTTTATATTTTTAAAAAAAGATGAAGCCTATTTTGTAATTTACATACTAAATGATATGTTGTTCATCATGTTTTATTTTATTCAACGTTTAATTTTTCTATTTTACTAAAATTAATAACGCTGTTTTCTTTGATTTTTATACTTTAATAATCTAATTATACGTTTATCATTCATGTATTCATAAATGCTTCGATCGGTGTATGTTTCACTAAAATAACAATTATTAATTTAGTAAAAGTTGTGTTTAACCGTAACTCACTGTTGGTGATTTTCCTTCTCTTATAGCGGTTAATAACACATCTTAAGAGTAAAATAACACCCAGTGTTTTTTTGCCTATGTTTAAACAAAGACACGCGCTTTCAAATGATTAATAACCTTTAAACAAATATAATTATTCGATTCAAAATAGTAACAAATGCGTGAGATTTTTCCGCGTGTGAAACTCATGACCCCACGGCAGATCCACACGCGTGGACTATCGCGAGTGCTTGTGAATCTAATGTGACAGCGGCATAACTCGTTCTCAGATTCTCAAATACACAAAGAAAAAATGCTCGGTGTAGTTGCTTCCCTTACATATACTTAACGTTGTGAAACCCGTACACTGTGGTTTCTTTTTATATACTGTTAAGTACTGTTATAGAATACTTGGCATTCCTAAAATGTATGACATGTCCTTATAATGTGAACAAGCATACAGCGGTTTGAGTGTATATGCTGGATGGGACTTTGAAATCGTCAATTAATGCATTAGTGCAATAAGACACCAAGTGTATGAAAAATAAGATTGCACATGGTATCTATTGCTGGTGAACATGTGGCATGTATTACTGCTAATGTTTATATTTAAATAAAACATCTACACAACAGAACTTCCAGACACACTATTTGCCAACACATTTCCGTTGGGAGCTAAAAAAAACACCCAAATTATCAGCATGCCTGCATGGAAACGTTAAATATACAATAAAAGAGCTTAGCACATATGTTTAACTGATCGAAATGTAGTCTTTCATTTCTTTGCTCATCATGTCTTATGATTGTAATCGCTCCAGCGGCAGCGTACTGGTTTCCAGAATTGTCAAACTAAAACAAAATATATACTTATTATTATTATCAATACCTATTCGACTTGCTGACTTTATTGGAACTACTCCAACATTTTCTTTTCTGTCTCAATCCCTGATTGAATTCTTCGCAAAGCCGTAGTTCGTATCCATGGTGATATAGACCTCCGGTTCAATCGTGTTTGCATTGTTGATACTCGTAAACAGCGAACAAGCTGTTCGATTGATCTGCAATATACCTGTTATAAAGCGCCTTTGTGCCTCTGATTGATCCGAATATTTGCGTCATTTGTGATATATTAGAAATAGCAGCAATCCGCTTAGAAGAAGTCCATATAAAACCTTTGAAGGCTTAAGTAATGTGTTTGAAGAGGAAATACTGTTTGTTTTATTAAAACCGGGTAAAACCAATAAATATGTCGTTTACATTTTGAATGCATCCACATGAATGAAACAGTTAATCAATACATCTATCGAAAATGTAAAATAGGATATGTCTAATCTCATAAAACGTCTTTGGTAACGTTTTGGGTATAGTTGAGGAAAAACTGTTTTGGCCGGTTGTAACAGCTGATTTTACTTTTTTTCCGATTAGGTGAAATGAGTCGTTGTTACATTTGTTATTCAATTAAACCTAGTTTATACCAAACTGCATATTTTGTCTAAACATTGTTTGAAATGTAGTATATCTGGTAAAATGATTTAATGATTCTATCTTACCGATAGTGTTTATAGTATTATTACTGTTTTACTGATTACAGTCTACAATAATGTCTCTTGTTCTTTAACATTCTGTTGAGTTTTGATAATTCTGACATCGGGATATTAAACTGACACAACCTGTCCATGGGCGTTCCTAGGCGTTCGTCCGAGTGTATAACTAAGAGTTGAATGTGGAAAATAACAAAAAGTTAAAATGGATAAAGGCAATATAAAATGAAGCCGAAGGGGGATATAATGTAAGGGGTTCGTGCGTTAGAAAACAGAAAACTCGTATATTTTCGGACAAGTAGAATTACTTCATAGTCCGTGTTAAAGTCGCTAAAACTACTCATTCGCAGTTCTATTAAAGAAGTAAATCTCAGGGGAGGACCCTCAACCACCGCAAGTACGAGGGACACAACCCACCCCAGCCTCCCAAGGGCGTATACTCAAAAGCCATCCAGGAACGTACCGGCTGTCATATTTATATTAATAACCTTCAATCATCAATCATTTTCCCGGAGGGGAGTATCCTTCTTATGGAAAAAAGGGTTTAAAAAGATCATATGTCATATGTAGAATGAAAATTATTAAGTAGTTGAAAATTTATGTAATAAAAGGTGGATAGACAAACTAGAATAAGTAATGGATACGTTAAGTTTACATGAAAAAAGTTTATTATTGATACATACAAACAATAGCTACTAAGTGAATTAATATTGCTAAGAAATAAATACATAAGGACATTTCTTTCATCCGCACGTGCACTTAATTTCTTCCTTCAGAGCCTCATTGAACTTTAATATCCATAAAATGTAATCACATTACCTTATTTTTGGGTTAACTTGGTTTACTGTGAAATGTGAAGACAATTTGCATGTATCTTATTTCATTGCTATATATTTATAATATAACATATATTTAAACATTCTATACAAGAATGTGTTGCCAATTTTCAATATATTTTTCGGCGATTTCTAAGTCATCAAAACACCTCCACATTGGAAACATAATATTATCTATAACATAAATATAAAGCATCTCGTCATTGTTTATAGATAAAGAACGAATGCTTTAGTATTCAAAATCCATCAAAACATGACACTTTCATTTTAGCGGTGAAATCTATATGCAATTATTATAATTCTAAGAATAAATATAAGACACATGCTGACACCGCAACGTTGTCGAGTTACAGAGCGTCCGTCTCGTATGCGGAAGATCTTGGGTTCGATCCATGTCCGGGTCAGAGCAGAGATTTGGACACTGGTACTAAAAGCTTCCTCAATTGGCACTCAGCATTTAGTGGATAGTTTTAAATCTTATCGGGCCGGTGTCAGTATAATGTGAAATTGGGTTCTCATACCATGCTGCTGCGTGGCAGTTCAGAATGTGGTCTCAAGTAGACACCGTCGCGAAATGATTGAATCATTGTTGAAAGTAACACTAAACAACAACAGCAACAGCAGCGACAACAACAACGACGACGATGACGACAACGGCGACGACGACGACGACGACAACAACAACAACAGCAACACACATTTTGCTATACGCCTACGCCATTCCGACACTTTCTATAATGTAACTAATTCAGTTTGAGACAAATACCGAAATCAAAATGAAATCATGTGTGTCGTTTGATACTTCACAAGTAATACATAGCAATTTAAAACGAAGAATCTTTTCTAGCGTAGGTCAGGTTAGAAAAATCCATTTCATTATATTATTTTGGCTGGTTTAATTATGTGTTTTTACGGACTCAGCGAATACATATTTGGAAAAGATGTTTTTGTAAATTTTAAAACAGGTAACTCTGAATGCGTCATACATATGCTATACTCTTTCTTTAAATACAACTAGAAATGCGTCCATTGGACAGAGATGTCCTCGCTTTGTAACTACACAGCCCAGAACACCTAACTAATATGCAGGGATTTTGACGGAAATCGAACTTGAGCTGTATTTTTCTATTAAATATGAGAGATATCGATATTGTCAATAATCTAAGTCCAAAAAGGAGCATAACTCCATCAAAAATCTTCAGACCATAACGAAATATGAACCTGACCTGTATTACTTTAATGTGAAGTCACATACCGAATTTGATTTAAATCTGTTTATTAAAACTAAAGATATAAGTCGGAAACCATATTCGTACGGACAGCGGCGATACTTTATGCACCCACGTTGAAAATGTCGAGGGCATAAAAAATGGATATGATCTTAAGATGATATCTAAAGTTTGAGCCACTGTTCACTATCATACATTATATATTTCTGTTAACACCTCGTATTACTGTTTGTTGTCGTTGTATTCGTCTGTTTTTTTGTTGTTTATCTCATGGTTTTTGTTTGTCTTTGTTTATCTCGTGTATTTCTGCTTATTACTGTTTATCTTGTGTATTTCTGCTTGTTGTTTTTATCTTAAGTGTTTCTGCTTGTTGTTGTTTATTTCATGTTTTTTTGTTTGTTGTTGTTTATCTCGCGTAATTCTGCTTGTTTTTTTTTATCTCGTGTATTTGTGCTTGCTATTGTTTATCACATGTATTTTGATTGTTATTGTTTATTTCATGTATTTCCAATTATTTTATTTATTTCATGTATTTCTGCTTGTCTTTGTTTATTTCACGTATTTCTGCTTGTTGCTGTTTATCTCGTGCTTTCTGCTTGTTGTTTGTCTCATGCATTTATATTTGCTGTTGTTTGTCTCATGTATTTCTGCTTGTCTATATTAATGTCGTGAATTTCTGCTTTTTTTTTCTTATGTGTTTCTTGTAGTTTGTTGTAGGATCAGAACAAAACATGAATCTTATAAGTTCTCATCCAATAATACAACTGTCATGATAAATTGGCGGTAAATCATTGTATGAATATGCTTAATAATTAGTACATTTCTAACATTATAAATGATAGAGTTTGGAAGGAAGAAAACGTTTTACAAGAGACTATTTAACAAATTTGATTTAACAATTTGGAAAGAAGAGATGGAGAAACATTTAATATTTCGTATGGAAAAGAAAAATGGAAATGCAAGAAATTGGGGGACCGGCGCGTGCTTTGAGTGAGATTCATGTCACATAAACAGAAATTAGGATGTTTGCAGATCACTATTAATATTCAAAATCTTCTACTCGACAAGATGCATTTTTGGACAGTTTCGAAAATAGTAATGTTTATGTCATATGTAAGATTTGAGTTGCCAAACAATATCTAAACTGGCCTAGAAATTGGATCTGGAGATTTCGGGTTGATAAAAACCTCCCTAGTGTCTTGCCCGTCATAGTTGTTGTTTATCTCGTGTATTTCTGCTTTTATTGTTTATCTCAAGGCATGAATTTTGCTTTTTTTTTTATTTATTTCATGTAGTTTTGCTTATTCCTTTATTCATCTGGTGCATTTCTGCATATTTTTATTATCTCGCGTATTATACTCTTTTTTGTTTATCTCATATATTTTAACTAATGATATTGTCTCGCGTATTTCTGCATGATGTTATTTATCTCATGTATTTTGCCTATTTTTATTATCTCGTGTAATTCTGGTTGTTTTTGTTTATCTCATGCATTTCGGTTTTTAATCTATTTCATGTTTTTTTCGGATGATTTTGTTTTATCTCATTTATTTCTGCTAATAATTGCTTATATCGTGTATTTTTGCTTGTTTTTGTTTATCTAATGTATTTCTGCGTGTCTTTGTTAATCCCGTGTATTTTGGTTTGTTGTTATTTAGCTCGTGCATTTCTGATAGTTGTTGTTTATCTCTTGTATTTCTACTTCTGTTGTTTATCTCATGCATTTCGTCATGTTGTTATTTTATGTATTTGTAGTTGTTACTGTTTTCCACATTTGATTATGATGCTGAGCTATATTGTGTATAATGTCACGATTCAAGTAAATAAAAGTTGTTGTTTTGGCACACTCCAAGACATTGTAAATTTGATGGAGTAGCCTTTGTTGCATTCGTTGATCAGAATTAAAATACTGGACCGCAACTAATATAACATTTGTGGACATAAAGGGACACGATTAATCAACAAAAAGAAATCAATACTGTTTGCCGATATCAATCGATATTTTGAATAATAAACGATACAAATGAAATGGAAGCACACGTAACTGTCAACATATATCGGGATATCGCGCTTTATAATAAAATATCTGACAATAGTCGATCAGTTTGACGAAGTAGTAGTTTGCGTCAAAACAAACGCGCTGTTTGTTCAACTGGAATTTAATTCGATCGTGAATTAATGTTACAACCTTTGATATATCTATACGTCAGTAAATATTTGTTTTAGATGACTTGTTTAAGGACGATTTCTATAGTTTTTGTCACTTTTATTCCTATAGATAGAATTTTATGAAACTTTCCATTGTTTAAGTTTAATGTATGGTCATGCAACATCAGAAATAAAGAAAACACATATTACCGTACAAATGTTTTGGTATTACCTCCTCACAATGGTACCAGTCCTTGAAAGTTGGCGAAATAATGTAGATTTAACATGCAATGCGAAAAAATATGAAGTTGTTTACATCTAGTATTTAATTAAAACTGTTACATATATACATGCATATGATATTAATTTTCATGGAAATGGTAATTATAAGCTTGAATTTAACTGTTTAGGGGGTTTAAAAACAAAATCATTTCGGCAGAGCGTAAATTGCTTTTTCAATTTTAGAAAAAAATATAGCGTTTTTCTAATATTTTGATACAGAAAATTATTTTCTATTAAAGCATCGCAAAATACTCTCTAATACCTATTCAATGACAATCAAAATAAAAACAAAAAAACTTAAGCGTGTAATTTGACCAAAAGTAGCCCTTAAAGTATGCCAAACTTTTGATGTCCATGAATGCGATCAACATCAACAAACAGAAATACAGGAGATAAATAAAGACAATCAGAACTATAAGTGATAAACAAAGACAAGCAGAACTACAGGAGATAAACATCAACAAACAGAAATTCAGAAGATAAACATAACAAACAGAAATAGAGGATATAAACAAAGACACGCAGAACTATAGGATATAAACATTAACAAACAGAAATACAGGAGATAGAAAAAGACAAGCAGAACTACAGGAGATAAACAAAGACAAGCAGAACTACAAGAGATAAACAAAGACAAGCAGAACTACAAGAGATAAACATCAACACATAAAACTACAGGAGATAAACAAAGACAAGCAGAAATACAGAAGATAAACATCAACAAACAGAAATACAAGAGATAAACAAAGACAAACAGAAATACAGAAGATAAACAGAGACAAACAAATACATGAGATAAACAAAGACAAACAGAAATACAGGACGCAAACAGCAACAAACATAACTACAGGATATAAACATCAACAAACAGAAATACAGAAGATAAGCAAAAACAAACATAACTACAGGAGATAAACTTCAACAAACTGAACTACAGGAGATAAATAAAGACAAACAGAAATACAGGAGATGAACAAAGACAAACAGAAATACAGGAGATAAACAAATACAAGCAAAACTACAGGAGATAAACATCAACAAATAGAACTACAGGAGAAAAACAAAGACAAGCAGAGCTACAGGAGATGAACATTAACAAACAGAAATACAGAAGATAAACGTAAACAAGCAGAACTGTAGGAGATAAACATAAAAACAGAACTACAGGAGATAAACATAAAAAACAGAACTGTAGGAGATAAACATAGAAAAGCAGAACTACAGGAGATAAACATCAACAAACATAAAATACAAGAGATAAACAAAGACAAGCAGAACTACAGGGGATAAACACAGACAAGCAGAACTATTGGATATAAGCAAAGACAAGAAGAATTATAGAGGATAAACAAAGACAAGCAGAACTACAGGATATAAACATAGACAAGCAGAACTACAGGATATAAACAAAGACTAAAGAAAGACAAGAAGAACTATAGGAGATAGACATCAACAAACAGAAATACAGGAGATAAACAAAGACAAGCAGAACTACAGGAGATAAACAAAGACAAGCAGATCTACAGGATATAAACAAAGACAAGCAGAACTACAGGAGATTAACACAGACAAGCAGAACTACAGGAGATAAACAAAGACAAGCAGAACTATAGAGGATAAACAAAGACAAGCAGAACTACATGATATAAACATAGACAAGCAGAACTACAGGAGATTAACACAGACAACAGAACTACATAGGAGTTGGTTTCTTTAAAAATAATTCAAAATTGAGCCCGCACAAATTAAGCGCCGTACGCAGGTAATTAAAACCTGCTTGCGTCTATTTGACGGATGCGATACAGCGTATTACAAAACGCGTTACAAGTCTAAGTAAATACAATTCACTATAAAAAGTCAGTTATGCCAATCAGCAACTTAACTGAACGGTTTTCTCTCTCTTTCTTACCCCCCTCTTCTCCTATTGTTTACGGACAATTTCAATACTTAAATACATTTTACAGAAATATTCTGTAAATACACGTTCTCGTCATCTCCGTAGCTGTCTGATAAAATCAATAACACATATGATCTACTTTTAGATCGTTACGGAGTAAACATTTATTTAGTTATCTATCCATGTCTCATAATATGTACAACATAGAACATAATACATAAACATAAAATAACATATGTCATTCTTAAAAGAAGTATAAGAGACAATATCGATGACTCAGCGCAATACTAGGCTAACTCCATTTTTGGAAATTTTACAGGAGAGTGAAAAAATTGTCTACTTTTTTTTCCTTTTGATATTTTGTTAGTATTGTTTCTGCTTTTTATACTGGTAGACGTTTGAAAACCAACAATGGTATTTA
The DNA here is from genome assembly GCA_029582155.1 of Panopea generosa. Lineage (NCBI taxonomy): Eukaryota > Metazoa > Mollusca > Bivalvia > Adapedonta > Hiatellidae > Panopea > Panopea generosa. Next base: position 37,353,568 of record CM055903.1, read on the forward strand.
TTTTCATTTGAAACTCTTTCTGAACAGTTTTAAATCATTAATTTGAGCTAGCAATAGTTTTGCACTGAAAATCAATGATTTGTTGAAAAAGACTCAGCGCAAAACCATAACTAAGTCAAGTTAGTCATAGTTTCGCACTTAAAATTAATGAAATGTTGTAAGAAATTATATAAAACGAGTATTAAGTCAAGTTAGATATATATCACCAAATAAATTTCAAAATTATTTTGAGTTTAAAGTAATACAATTTAAAAAGTATGATAGTTTAAACTTTCGATAGTTGAATAAATTTCATTCAAATTTGCTGATTCAAACAAAATACTCGACATCGAAAAACTATCTTGACTAACATTTATCAAATCATCTTTGATAAAATAGCCCTTAAACTATTAAAAAGTTTTTTTTTTTTAACTTATTAATGACACAAACTAATGATTTATTTCATTTATAACATGTTTGTGAACATGTCATTATATAGCCCAAAGACATGTTTTGTAGGATACTTTTAGCACATAATGGTAACCAACACTCCATATTACCGTACTATAAATTAGTTAGGAATCTGCCGGGCCCGATTAGCTCAGTCTGTAACGCGTCTGACTATCAATCAAGGGGACGTGAGTTCGAATCCCCGCCTGGCAAGTCTCCGTGATGATTGATATACGACATTGTGTCTCATTATTATTCGTCTCTCACCACTGATTCAAGTGGGAAAGTATCAGTTACTTGCGGAGATGGGACGTGCTCGAGTACTGGTTGACTTTTCAGGATCCCAGAAAACAGTGGTTAGGTTTACTTATCATCTGATAGCCCTCGATGGCATAAAAAATAAGCTAAATATTCAACTATTCAATTCAATGGTAGGAATCTCATGAGAAAGGACTGCATAGAACATGTGATTGGAATGTAATCATGGGGTACTGCTAATGCAATCTAAATAGCACAGTATCTTTCACATACATCACAGTGTGTGACTTTCTTAACCACTGAGCTAGATCTGGGTAGTGCACTGGATCATTGTAACTATACATAACAGCTACTGTATTTCTGTTTTGAATGATCTTGCATCTGTCCAATGAACAAGAAAATGTTCAAATCCAAATTCAGGCTATTTTTTTTAGCATTTTTTATATAGAATTTGGTTAGTTACAATGCAATGAGTTTGAAAGTGGATAATGATAAAGAGGTAGGTCAGGATTTGGACATAGCTGCAGAAACACACTATAGAATGCGTCTTTAAACAAGAAAACAGCTGATCAGAGTGAACCACAATCAACTGAGTTGAGTTGGATCAAGATTTGGACATGGCTGGCGAAACTGATACCATAAAACGTATGACGGAACTGGATGATAATAGCATAAAGGCACTGCTAGGAAATGGTAGTTATGAGGGTTCGATTTCTAAGCAGTACACAACATGCTAGATGCAGAAAGAGGAAAAGAAATTCAGATAATTAAAGGAGAAATAAGGCTAAAGAAAAGTGTATTACTGGACAAAATGATACTAATAAGGAAGGAAAAATCAACAAACCAAGAAAATTAAAAAATGCTGTGCTGTGAACTGTATATTTAAACGACACAGTTTGTTCACTGAGGAAGACAGGGATGATGTTAAGGGATACAACACGACAAAAGCGGTTTTGTCTGAAGTAAACTGCTCTACAGAATAAAGAAGTAAAAACAGTCCAGTAATCAGAAAGGAGAAAATTAATTTTACACGTAAAAATTGTTTCATCTGAGAGTCAAAATGACGATACGAAGGTCGTAAAACAGTATTTAAATGCTGCCTATTTTTAGAATGGGGATCTCGTCCCAAATTTTACCACTCCAATCATCGATTTTGTCACGTTTTGGTGGATTTGATATACTAAACTATTCGCTTTATATTTATTAACGAATTTGATATGCTTTTTCTCCATTTTGATAAGTATTTTATTTTTAAGACATATATAGAGTTTTATCCTGATACAAGCTCCCTTTAACACCATTTCACTCTTTTGAAATTTGTGTTTCATATTATTTTCCTTTCCTTTCTAACAGAATCCATGTTTTTGAGAAACTTCCATTTAACATTCCTTCTCAAAGTATGAGAATTGGTGCCCGCTACCAGAAGAGATTCGCTGAAAGTATCAAATTTTAATTGTTCCACTGATTTGGAAGTTCAGTGTCTAGTAAATATTCTTCTTTCTGTCTACTGATTATTACATTGTAATAAACATTGTCCCGACTAATATTTTGTCCAGGTCTTTTGTGTCAACTTCGACGCTTTATTTACGGTTAAATAGCTATTTGCCACACACTGCCTTCCTTGTCCAAAGTACTTTGGATGGCACGTGACGGCTGAGTGCACACACAGACAATATACTGATTTTTTATGTGAAAACTGTACGTTTTAGAATATTTAGATAATATTTTTCCAGGATACTGTTTTCTATACATGTAATTTAAAATAACGAACATCCAATGATAATAAGTGGTCTCGTGAGAAATAAAAAAATGTTACCGCGATATGATTATCATTTTTAAGAATCATATGAAACCTGCCGTATTGCAAGCATAATTACTTATAGCAATAATCATATGGGAAGCATATTAGTCACATATATACAGCATATGATTTGGAACATAAAAATGCAATTAGCACATATATATATATGACCGTCTGTGAAGTTCATCCTTTGTTTAAAGCAAATAACAATCGGTTCAAACGCCTCCGAATTATAATATACACTGATAATATGATAAAGAAACCTGTTAAATATTAATCGATATCATTTTGTTTAATTTGCATGTTTCTGTACACTGTCGCATATAACTTACTCATTAAGATATTTATTTTATATATAGATCCGTTGGGTTGTAGAGTCAGCAAATGCTAGAATTATAGTTGGAAGTTTCTTAATCACGTATTGCCAACCAACCAAATACCATACAGTTCTCCACACAATATTGAAGAAGATGCTAAATTGTCCGCGCTAATGCATAATCTATCTCCATGGATAAGCACATTGAAAAATGTCATAGAGGTGAACAGTTTGGAAAGAAAGTCCACTATTTGGAAAGCTATCGGTGACCTTGATCTGAACAACTTCCCGCGATTAGACGAGGAGCAATTACGCACATCAACTTGCGGTGTTTACCAATTGAAGTTCAGCACAAGTTACATACAGGAACACTTGGATGGTAATTGTGACATTCAGGTACACAAGGACGAACATGATTTAATTCGAGTTAGAATTCAAAGCCGTCACCATTCGTCTAAGAAATACCTTTTGTGGATCAGAATTAGCCCGTTAGATATTCTTGCCTGGTATTGCAAATGTCGTGCCGGGGAAAGAGTAGTCGGAATGTGTTCGCACATAGCATCAATTATGTGGTACCTTAGTTACGCAAGGTATTTAAATTGTGTTAAATACGGTATCCGAGACTGGGGAGAGAATCTTTCCGATGCTTGCAATATCCTAGAAATTGTAGATGTATCTGGCACAGAAAGTGAAGCCAGTGTGATTGAAGAATGACTGCCCATCATTATTATGTTAAAGACGCAATATGCCGGTTGTTGTTGTTGTTTCTTTAAAATATTAGTGTTTGCACCCTCCTCTTAAAATTACCGATGACTTTTGGGATATATCAAAAGAGTAACCGAAATATTGTGTTCATCTTAGAAACTGGCTGCATGACAGAAATGACGTCAATCAGTGTACTTTGGATGTTTACTCCAGTTTCACCACTTTGATTTTGGTCATACTTCACTGATTTGAAATTCCGGTTATTCGCATATAGTTATAAATGATAAGCAAATGTTTTATATTCATATCTAAGGTTAATGCTACGTAAGATATTTACTTAAAGAGTACCTTTAATATTAGAATATACAAATTAATCACTGATGTGTGCAAGTGTGTTTGTGCTTGCTAGCGTGCGCTTGGGTGTGTGCACGAACGCATGGTTGTCTAATATATTAAATAAGCAGAATGTAATATGCATGTGTATGTTGACAATTAATTAATGGGTGGTATTTATATACGTTTTATTGATGACAATACTCAGAAGGAAACTATGATGTGTGTTTGAGTTTGACGTCATTATTTCAATACACGATATGTGTCTAGATTAGAAATAAATCAGAATGAATAGAACCAACGACCATCTTGTTGTAACTGACACATCATTATTATATTACTGTATTTTATACACGTCAATGCGCTCGAATCCACGGATTTAACTCATTTTGAATGAACACTTAAGCCCAGGGGGACCAGAGAAAATATGAACTATGTAGTGGTAAATGTGACTTTGTATATGAAGTTATGCGATTTGTCTCAACGGTTATAAAGATAAGTCAACCCGTTCTTACTCAAAGGAAAGAGCAAAATGACCACTTGAGGCAGGAGGCTGCTTAAAACAGGCTGATTCAAATTATATTATACAAATGGTAAATAGAAAATGTGGCTGTTTAAGACAAATGGTTGCTTAATAGAGTTGACAACTGATACAGGTTTTACTGTATGTGTATTTAGTGAGTTAAATCAATGTTGGAGAACAACTGTGCTAATGTTTTTTATTCTTCAAGGATACTTTTTATAGGTCATATCCTCATAGTGTTTGATGATATTTTAAACGTTCATTTTCACAACTGAGTATGTTTAAGCAATGAGTTTTAATCAGCATGTCGATATATAAAAGTAATTTTAAGTAAAAACACTTATTGAAAATGCATTCCATTTTACAACAACATATGATGATACGGAAATATGTCTCTTGAATACCCAGTTTTTTCCCCTTGATTTAACTAAATTACATTTTAATAGATTGGTTAAAATTGTTATAATCACGGTTGTGTCGATGCATTGATTGATTGAATATTTAGCGTCATTTTTATGCCATCGAGGACTAACAGACGATCAGTTAACCTAACCACTGTTTCCTGGGATTAACCAGTACTCGAGCACACCCCGTCTCCGCAAGTAACTGATAACTTTCCAACTTGAATCAGTGGTGAGAGACGAATGATAATGAGACGCAATGTCGATTATCAATCATCACGGAGACTGTTGCCGGGCGGGGGATTCGAACTCACGACCCCCGGATTAATAATCAGACGCGTAACCGACTGAGCCAATCGTGCCCGGCTTGTCGATGCAATAATCTATAATGCTATATGCACAGATGTCAGTTTTAGCTCCCACCAGACCGCCGCGTGGTCTAGTGGTAGAGCGTCCGCCTCGCATGCGGAAGGTCGTGGGTTCAATCCCCGGCCGGGTCATACCAAAGACTTTAAAAATGGTACTAGAAGCTTCCTCGCTTGACGCTCAGCATTAAGAGGAGAGTTCTAGGTCTGGACGGCCCGGTGTCAGTATAATGTGACTGGTTGGGGTATCATACCATGTGTATGCGGTATGATACTCCAGTGTGACAGCGCTCAGAATACTGTCTCAAGTAGACACCGTCGCGATATGACTGAAAAATTGTTGAAAGCGACGCTAAACGTCTCACACACCAATTAATTTTTTACTGTTCTACATATAGAAACATGCACTTCTGGAACACTGGAAACATTACCAATGGTTCTAAAAGTGCCTTATTCCCATAGATAGTCCACTGTTGGTCCAACTATGCAGAAAAAAACATGGGGTTGACCAGGTTGCTTTTTCACAATTTCGATGGTTTGATGGCACCCCTTCATTTTGACAATTCTGCCCATTTGTTGCAGTGTATCACTACGCATCTTTAAACTGTTATAGCATCTCCAAACAGTTCCCAGGGTCACCCAAACTTTGCAGAAATCATGAAAATGTTCCAATGTTCCCATATGCACAAAGAAATATGACATTTTATGCATTTTTAAAAAATAATATTACCCAACCTCTTTACACAGCTTTAATTTCTTGGGCGAAATAATCTTGCTACCGTCATGTAAGGGAGGTAATTGTTCAGTGAGACCTTGAAGAGTAGAAATTGTCATGACATGTGACTGAAATTTTTGTCGAACAAACCTTTACCATTTCTAAATATAAAAATACGCCTTTTCAATTCATCGCGCAACTGTTTTCGAATTCATGCACCAAAATAAGATGGTGGTCACAGATGCATAAATCAGTTTCGGACGACTCGAAAACAGGAAAAACTGCCAAATGTTTTTAGCCATTGTACCTTAATAAAAATAATTCTAGAAAAAGAAATACTTTGAAAATGTCCTTGTATTGCCTCCGATAGTGTATCTATTTGACTGCATATTCATTTTATTGTATATGTAACATTACATAACTTAAGTGTCAAAATACATGACCATATATGGATAAATAGTTGTTTTTGCTTCAAATAATGCTCTGTTTTGTTGCAAAACTATATATTTGACTTTTTTTTAAATCTATAACAAACAAATATTAATGTTTGAAGGTGCCCAGCAATAATTTGCATGTCACTGACACTAACCATGCCCCCTTTTTCAATACATGAATAAATAACATACTTTTGTACATGCATTAGATTCATTATCAACTATGAATATACCCCTTACCAATTGAGGTATCTATTAGGCATATATTAAATTCCAATACTACTTTGTTTATTTTATCAATAAAAATAGCAAATGAAAGTAAAGTGTGTATGAAAGTCACTTTAAAGCAAGAAAATGAAACGATGAATGAAAATGAGACAAAATATGGATACAGCATATTTGGCTGGACCGATAAGCTCATTGCAAAAAGACGGTTTGCTAAAGCGCATCTCTTTACGTCAAATTAGTTTGAAATAAATATATCAAAGAATATCGCGATAAGAAATATTTGTCGCGAGATGACTCGTTACTTTACAGATTTTCCAAAACTAGCATAAAAAAATGGGCAGTTAAAATAGAGTTGTTGCAATAATTATATGAAAATTAGAAATTGTCATTTTGGAGAATGCTATACTGTTGAATGTGGAGAAAAATATTGTACACATTCAATAACAGACAGTGAAAAAACATTATTTTCAATGAGAAAAATCTATATTCTATAGCAAGCATCATGTATTTTTATTTGAAAAAAAAGTAAGAAGAACAACCGAAAGAAATCAGATGATGGTACAAAAGTTTCAAGCACAGGTTAACTAAACGCTGAGCAATTATTACGCGAATCTGTTTCGCGTCATTTCAAAGATGTCGCATTTTACCATTTACCTGAATGTCCAAGAGTAGGTAAATACTGTGTATAAGCCAGACCCAGCCGCATAAATATCAACAATGAGGTGAAAAAAATGACAGTAAAACAAAAATGGCAGTCATCTGCCATACCATTAAAATGAAACGTGACAGTTTGGCGGTCGGTATATCGAACACTGGATACAGAGCTGTTGATAACAAATATCAATGACAAAATAATGAAACAGGAAATTTCTCCATAATTCATGATCAATATAATATTAATTGATAAACAGCGACATAAAAAAATATTGCTCATACGCGACCAACCGTACTGTCAAAAAACATGCGCTAAAGAGTGGAAACAGTATCGCGACAAATGTTACCATTTTTATGTGGGTGGGGTATGAATTATACATAAATAATGAGTTTCTAACACAAAAAAATGGTTTAACTTACATGAATCATGAAATCTGGATGCAGTGAATGCTCTAGACATGCTTTTGTTGTGATATATTAGCATCACTGTCTCTCTGTGTGACTTTCAAGTGTTTTTAAGTGCAAACTTCTATTCATTTTAGCCAGGATTTTGAGACAGATGGCTAAAATCAAGTCTTATCACATGATGCAGCAAAGCATATTTGCATACATGATCAGTTCTTTTTTAGTTAAACAGATGATCTCACTTTGTGTTCCTTCCATTGAATTGAATAAATCCTGATTCCAACATTTCCATGACAAATTTTCAGCTGCTCAGTCTCATTGCCCTATTTGCTTTACTGTTTTAGCTTCAAGTTTGGTTTTGCCTGTGTGACACTTCTCTATCTCACTCAAAGTCTTCCATTTTTCACAAAAATACATTTATTTTTCCATTTAGAGGTTACAAATACAGTATTTCCCATAGAAAGTGACATATTTTGAAAAAGAAAGTAAATCTGAATCACAAAGATGCAGTTTCCTCCCAGCGTCTACCGAAAATGATCTGGTTCTTGGACATCTCACACACCAATTAATTTTGTACTGTTCTACATATAGAGACATGCACTTCTGGAACACTGGATACATTACCAAAGGTTCTAAAAGTGCCTTATTCCCATAGATAGTCCTCTGTTGGTCCAAATATGCAGAAAAAAACATGGGGTTGACCAGGTTGCTTTTTCACAATTTCGATGGTTTGATGGCACCCCTTAATTTTGACAATTCTGCCCATTTGTTGCAGTGTATCACTACGCATCTTTAAACTGTTATAGCATCATCAAACAGTTCCCAGGATCACCCAGACTTTGCAGAAATCATGAAAATGTTCCAATGTTCCCATATGCACAAAGAAATATGACATTTTATGCATTTTTTTAAAAAAAATTACCCCACCGCTTTACACAGCTCTAATTTCATGGGCGAGGTAATTTAAGGGAGGTAATTGTTCAGTGAGACCTTAACACCATACAACAAAAAGCTCCAATCAATTTGCTAAAACAGTGTTAATATATTATATATTAATTCAGCAAATAAACGATTTTGATATAGTGGTTTTCAATATAAAATATGGCTATTTATTTAAGAAACGGTTATGACGCGGGCCCAGATATGACAGTTATGCACAACTTTTATTTTGTTGAGAAAGACATTTAAAATTGAAATAAATGTAAATCTGAAATCAAACACAGTTTGTTTATTCAATTATTTGCTTTCCCATTCATTGAGTGAATGTTGTCTTCTCTTTTCACTACCAATTACGTCCTTACGTTAGCACTGTAAAACATATTTTAAATTATTTCTCTCTCTCTCTCTCTCTTTCCCTTTCTATATAATTATATTTCTATGAATATTATGAAAACAATGTGTTTTTTTAATATTTTATCAATTGAAATAAACTATATACAGTGTGTACTTATGTCGAGTGTACATTTTCAAAACAACATCACAATGCGATGTCGTAACGTCGTGACGTCAACATTTTAACAAATATTTCAATAAATAGTTGGTGTAATATAAAGTCGAAAATATTGCAAAAAAATGTTAAATCATGCAAAAAAAATGTCCATTCATAACAAAGAGATGTTGCATTATAAGTTTCCATAATTTCAAGTCTATTGAAGATTAGGCCGATTTTGACCTTTTCTAGCTCTGACCCTTTGTTTTCCAGTGTCCTGACCCTCGCGAGAAAAACAGTATTTGTCTCAATTTTGGAATAAAAAGATATTGTATTTTTAAAATAAAGTTCTTTAAATTAATTTTAAAAGGAAATATGATAAATTCTTTAATACTTAAGCTTAAATACGTCTAAATATGGCATAAAACATGTAATAGTCCACCTTCAGAATATTGACTGCTAAAAGATAAAAAAAAAATCAATTCTGAACAATCACTACGTGTTTTTTCGGCCATGTCACCTGAAACAAACATTTTTAAATACCTTATAAAGAAACTATGTCATCGTCTTTGGGTGGCAAGGCTTCCCTCTGAGGTCATGGCTTCAGAGGATGAGGGGGAAATAAAAAGAGTAATTTCTTTGTAAATTAGAAAATTTGGGCAGAGGGTCACCAGTCTAAGTCACAGCTTTACAGTTATTGAGAAATAATTGTAATTTTGTGTTAAAGCCGAACATTTTGGCAAGTCATGGTTTTTTAAGTTATTTTTGAAAATAATGAGTTATCTAATTGTGTTAAATTGAAAAAAATTGCAGGGTTACCCTACAAGGCAGCATATATTGTTGAAATTTTACATTAAGATATGTATGGTCATAATTCCGCAAATGATTGCAGCTATCCATGTGGACTTCTATTAATTAATTTTCCACATACATGAACTGACAGCACTATCATATGATACTCGTGTGAGGTTATTATTTTTTTCTTCGAATTATCGCACCCACTGATTATTTACAGAAATAACATAAATGTTTTTCGATCTTCCTCACATGATTTGACTCTTGCATTTTAAAGTCTTTTATTTTCATCTGTAAAACATAAATTATTGGGGCGAACAAACTTTGAAATTCTGGCTGAAGGTCAAGAATAAATACTGACTTTAATTCATATTTCAATAACTTGCGTTTTTAAAAAGCAACACTTTTTTTATTTTATATGTCATTAAATAACAAAACAATAGTAAATGTTTCATATTTCTTCACAGTGCAAAACTATGTCTAAGCCAAGTTGGAGTTAGCCTAGTATTGCGCTGAGCCATCGATATACAACTCATAAAATATTTCTAATTCATAAAATATTTTTTCTAATCACATTAATCATTACAATTTATTTACACTTTATTTTGATATAATTTGAAAACACATTGCTAATCTTGAATTGCGTCTAAAAAGAACTTAAAACGGAAATTATTAAAATTTGACAAGCAATAGAAGCACTAATGCGCATTTTAGGAAATGTATTTCTTTACAAATAAAATGATATACAAACATTATTTACATAAATAAAAATTCTGTTTCTTTAAAACAGGTTTTGGCGGTAAATCTTATCATCTCTTTATTTGAAAATAGGAACTTCATTTAATGACAATCATTAAAGTTATAAAATTCAGGAGTAATCTTATAGGCTTGAAGTAATAAACCTCTACGTTTACCAACATATAAATAAATTGCAGTTTAACATCACATGAAACTAATCTTCAATAAATTCACTACAATACAGATACACGGACAATTTTCATATCGACCTGTTTCAATTCGTATTGGTGCTACTCCACAACGAAATTTTTCCAGCACCGACCTATGTTTATGAGGTAAAATCATTATACAATATTGTTCTGTGTTATATTCAGACTTTAATAGCCAGTCAGTACGTTCTTAAGTTATTTCGTCCAGTACAACTGACACATGTGATTCGACTAATACTAGAATTCCACTCAAAAAGTAGATATTAATCATTTTTTTTCAAAAACAGTGTCATGAATCTAGTTGTGTTATTAATATACTGGTATTCTAGTATCAAACTCTCTTCATATAATGTAAAAATGCACGGCTGGAATTCGGTACTATCCTTAAATTATATTTTCCATTGCAATTCGAATGAATGATGCATTATTAAAAATAAAACAATATTACATTAATAAAAAAGTGAATTATTCATGATATTATTCCAAACCAATGTCAACATTACGTCACAATTGACTGGTTACAATCACATCAGGTAATACTTACGTCAAAGCATGACGAAAAAAAAAGCATTGCTTGTTTGAATTAAACAAACTGGAAAAAGAAGAATTTTCTTTTCTTATTATTCGATTTTAAGGCATCTAACATCCTTATGAATTAAATTATATTGAACAAAAGGATGGTTTCCTTAGATGTACCACAAAACCGCCGATTGAGCATTAACAATATAGACTGCAAAACCGTCGCTTGAGCATTCACAATATAGACGGCAAAACCGCCGCTTGAGCATTAACAATATACTAGGTATAACCCAAATATTGATTTTTGTTCTTTATTCTATAGTAAATGTTAAAAATTTGAAGGCTTGTCATTTATAGAGAGACGCAAATGAAAGAAGTGACTTACATTTTACTGTTTGTCAACCTATGCACTACCAACATATGATGAGAAAAATAGGGGTCATGTGTCATATAAGAGGTTTTTTCTGCTCAGTGTATACACTGTTGACAAAATGAAAGTAGACTTCCGAAATCATGTATTCATACCCCAATTTCCAAGTATCAATTGTTTTTCTAAATTCACAATTCAAACATGAAAATGCTTTCAAAATTTTCATAATACATCAATAATGTCAGTCAAACAAAAAAAATGAGCATTAGAATAAGGAAAATGCATTTTTAAAGAAGAAGAAACAAGGATTATTTATAACCGCCATTTATGCGACAACGCTACGGAAGCACTTCCTTTTTCCGATGGTGGTACTATGCTTATGGACTGCAGAACCGCCGCTGGAGCATTAACAGTATAGACTGCAAAACCGCCGCTTGAGCATTAACAACACAGCTTGCAGAACCGCCGCTTGAGCATTAACACCATAGACTGCAGAACCGCCGCTTGAGCATAACTATAAAGACTGCAGAACCGCCGCTTGAGCATTAATAATATAGACTACAGAACCGCCGCTTGAGCATCAACAGTTTATGCTGCAGAAACGACGCTTGCTCTCCCTGCTAGGGAGATGTCAGGTATTGGAATAGATTAATTTACAATAGAACATATTTAGATTTTTTCCAATAAAATCTTATATTTATGTCTGATAAAAAAACATAACATAGTCTAAATGTCCGTGCTTCCTTATTAGCTAGTATACGTCGAAACCTATATCTGCGTTCATTTTCCTAAAATATGGACAGGTGTGTAATTTGTTTTAGAATCTTTTCATCATTCATTGCATATGCTGTAATAAGACTGGTGTTAAAAGTGACTGTTATTGGAATTTATCAGGCGGACTATATTAGAGCAGAATTGATGGCTTATTTTACAACAACTTATGAGTACCACTGCATCGACCTGATCAATTATATTTCCCTTTTGTGCATTTTTATGAGCTATAAAAGTACTTTAAACAGTTTTCTATGTGGAATAAGTTTTTAAAAATGAAGATCAAAAGTTAGATTATATTTGCAGTAAGACCTATAGGGAGCACTAATTACCCATCAAACAACGCAGTTATTTGATTTTTCGCACTTCTGATAATTGTGACTATCAGTGTGCATGTTCGCTTACATGCTAATAATTATACCCACATTCACTCCCGGAGTTATTGCGTTACGCTTCCCTGTTAGGTCATCCTTAAAAAGATATTGTTTGTTGTGCACCGTCCCAGTATTTTTCATGTGGGTAGGTAGCTATTTCCCCCCCCCCCCCCCCCCCCCCCCCAAAAAAAAATTTTTGATTTTGTTTAGTCATTTAAAAAACAATAACGCTTAAAGGCAATAAAATGTCTGGGTTGTTGAAATTTTGAGTGGGTAGGTAGGAGCCCGGCAAACAATTCTTGTTTTAAGATTCTTGCAATAGTAAACGATTTTCATACATCTGACCAAGGATATGTATAGAAGGATAGGTAACTTGTATCACCTGACTAAATTTAGAATAGCATATGAAGTATTAATAATTTGGCAAATTAATCATTCATCATTCACAGGAAACTGATTTCTTGTACATAAACTGCAAGTTGTATGTATTCTTAGATGTTTAAACATGTTTCAATCACGCCAAATGATATTTAATTAAAGATATTGAGGTTGGAATGAAATTTATCGTAATTTGTCGTTATTTTACTGCAGTACACACATTTTATAATGAAAAATACTTCAATAATTTGAACTCAAATCGCTGGGAGCGGTATTGTTTTTATGGAAATTTCATTCTGCAATGTAAGAACTTTGATTTGTGTTCCTGAGATGTATGGATGTCAAGATAATTGAAAAAATGAGATATTACGAGATTTTGCGTGAACACGCGAGCGTTCACAAAATCATAATCAGTAGCATTTCCTTCTTTAAATAATTCCTTGATAGCAACTTTAACATAGTCCATTTATCACAGTGGATATGTATACAAATATAGCGATTTATGTTTGTTTTACCGAGACGGTACTAGCTTTTAAATTTTCGACCAGTGATACGGTAATTGCCAGAGATGTCTTCCATAGACGCATGTTATTAAGATAAATGACTTTGAATGTACGATATTTTATTAAATAAATATGAATATACATGATTTTAGTTATGCAAGTTTAAAATAAATACATAGGATGTAAATGCATATAATAGGTATTGTTTTTATGTTGTTTGTCTGTTGTTATTGTATATTAAACACCACACTCTAGTGGAATTGCAAAAACTTCGTTTTCATCAAGAAAATGCGATTTACCTCTTTAGTAATATCTCTACCGATTCACTACACCGACGTATTGATACGCGCTAAAAAAAATCAAAACAAACATGTTTGACTTAATTTTTCAAGTCTGTAATTCAGTACAAATGGATGGGAAAGGCATGGGCGTTGTGCTTGAAATAATGTATCGCCGATTCGCTACTTTAGTGAATCTATAGACTAGATACGGACAGAAATAGAGTTTGAGCGGAGAGACTGACAATTGTTTTAAATACTCTGTCTGTCTTTACAATGTATCTGCTCATAAGAGACCACTGAACTGTTCCGAACCAACACACACATTCTATATTGCACTTACCTTTTCCGCTTGATCAGTTGTTCGTGAGAAATGCCGTAGTGGTAAACTACCTCCAATCTATGACGACACACATGACTAAATTTGCTGTAATCACAACAGACAAGAAACTGACAAGCCACAGTGCCAGAAAATAATTGCTTCAGAAATTGAATGACAACAATGTTCTTGCAAAATCACATTATGCAAATATCCGGTCACTAAAACATATCCTCTGTGAATGACTACTGTCACATCAACACGAATCAAACATTTTACACTCAAAACGACATAAATATGACGTAGGTATTGTTGTTGCATTGCAATCGCGTGTTTTGGTTCTAACAGATTTTGTTTTAAAATATTTTTAGATATTGGTGTCAATGTTGCTAAAATATAATGTTTGGTTGTTGGTCATTGATTTAAAGAAAACAAGTACAAAAGTCTGAGGGAAAATATTAATAAAATAAAATTCCTTTACAGACTACTTTTTGTTACATTTGTTTCAATGAATAGTTACCGAATTAAAGTATTTTTCTCCCTCAATCAATCTCTTACATTTGTCCCTATTTTATGAAACTCATTATGTGAAATTATATTATTATCGGCAAAAGCCTCGAAAAAAAACTCGTTTCATAAATTCAATATGAAAAGGTACTCATGTGAGAGACTCTATATACTTATGATTACAATTGTGTTTTTTACTGATTAATAGATACGTAATAAGTTTTTTTAAAATAACCATGAATTTAAAAGAAAACTAGAAAAAAAAAATATTGGAGTGACGCAGGTGTTGAGGGTAACACCGACAACGATGCGCTCTTAACACTATAACATAGGTTGTACGTGAACCGTTTTGTGTGCTTTTTAAAACAACACTTCTTTAGAACACAATAAAATTGTTAACGGCCATAGAATGTTTAGTAGAAAAACAGTGACTGGAGAGCTCAAATTTGGGTAATTGGTACACCAACTTCCATACTCTTTGTTGGCTCAACCTTTATTCTGTATTGCTCATTATTCCATTTAAAAGAATCTGGTTTATATGTAAGTGGCATGCGAATTCACTCATCAGCCATCTCTGTGTGTTGTTCTTCGCCAATCAAACATGTCAACTGTTCATAATGTGTATAGATTTCAGCATCATCAATAAATAACCATTAAGCCAAATTTATTCATCAAAATGCAACTAGCTAAGTCAAGATATGAGAAAGTCAACTACCACTTGAAAATGGAAAATCGGTAAGGATTGATTGAAGTAAAGTTTAATCAATACGTTCCACGTGCTGGTAAATATTTTCTTGTTTTCCACAAATCTATCGAAGAAACACTGTGTTAGTTTGAAATGTATCATACATTTCTATTGTTTTCATTATTTGAGTAATGGATTGACACATGTGAATTCTGTAATGTGTTATTATAAATGTGATCAACCTACTGGGCGAATTATTATTCCCAATGAAACGTAAGTATTGCATGATTGATATGCATAACTGCATAGCGTTTTTAAATGTTAACTTACAACTGTTAACTTATCACGTCAATTGATACACCTATAAACGTACAAGCACGTCAATTGGTACACCTATAAACGTACAAGCACGTCAATTGGTACACATATGGACGTACAAGCACATCAATTGGTACACCTATGGACGTACAAGCACGTCAATTGGTACACATATGGACGTACAAGCACGTCAATTGGTACACCTATAAACGTACAAGCGCGTCAATTGGTACACCTATGGACGTACAAGCACGTCAATTGGTACACCTATGGACGTACAAGCGCGTCAATTGGTACACCTATAAACGCACAAGCACGTCAATTGGTACACCTATGGACGTACAAGCACGTCAATTGGTACACATATAAACGAACAAGCACGTCAATTGGTACACCTATGGACGTACAAGCGTGTCAATTGGTACACCTATAAACGTACAAGCACGTCAATTGGTACACCTATGGACGTACAAGCGTGTCAATTGGTACACCAATAAACGTACAAGCACGTCAATTGGTACACCTATGGACGTACAAGCACGTCAATTGGTACACCTATGGACGTACAAGCACGTCAATTGGTACACATATGGACGTACAAGCACGTCAATTGATACACCTGTTGACGTACACGCACGTCAATTGGTACACATATGGACGTACAAGCACGTCAATTGGTACACCTATTGACGTACAAGGATGTCAATTGGTACATATATGAACGTACAAGCACGTTAACTTATCACGTCAATTGGCACACCTGTGGACGTACAATCACGTCAATTGGTACACATATGGACGTACAAGCACGTCAATTGATACACCTATTGACGTACACGTACGTCAATTGGTACACCTATGGACGTACAAGCACGTCAATTGGTACACCTTTGAACGTACAAGCACGTCAATTGGTACACCTATGGAAGGACGTACACGCACGTCAATTGGTACACCTATGAACGTACAAGCACGTCAATTTGTATACAAATGGACGTACAAGCACGTCAATTGGTACACCTGTGGACGTACTAGCACGTCAATTGGTACACGCATGGACGTACAAGCACGTCAATTGATACACATATGGACGTACACACACGTCAATTGGTATACCTATGGACGTACAAGGACGTCAGTTGGTACACCTATGGACGTACGAGCACGTCAATTGATACACCTATGGAAGGACGTACACACACGTCAAATGGTACACCTATGGACGTACAAGCACGTCAATTGGTACACTTATGGACGTACAAGCTACTTTTGTACCTATGCAAATTGATATTTCGTTTTTGTTTTTTGCCATTATACCTATACAAATTGATATTACCTTCTTGTTTTACTTCTATCTATTAAAATTGATATTTCCTTCTTGGTTTCTTTTGTTATACCTATGTATTATTATTGATATTTCCTTTTTGTTTTCTTCTGTAATACCTATGCATATTGATATTTCTTCTTGTTTTCTACTTTTGTACCTATGCAAATAGATATTTCTTTCTTGTTTTTTCTTCTACCAATGCAAATTGATATTTCCTTTTTGGTTTCTTCTGTTATACCTATGTATATTGATATCTCCTTATTGTTTTCTTCTGTTATACCTATGCAAATTGATATATCTTTCTTGTTTTTCTTCTATTGTACCTGGTATGCAAATTGTAATTTCCTTCTTGTTTTTTTTATTATACCTATGCAAATTGATATTTCTTTCTTGTTGTTTTGCTACTATGCCTATGCAAATTGATATTTCCTTCTTGTTGTTTCTTTTATTATACCTATGCACATTGATATTTCCTTCTTGTTTTTTCATCTACCTATTCAAATTGATATTTCCTGTTTGGTTTATTCTTTTATACTTATGTATATTGATATTTCCTTGTTGTCTCTTTTATTATACTTAAGCATATTGATATTTCCTTCTTGTTTTTTTTCTACGTATGCAAATTGATATTTCTTTCTTGTTTTCTTCTATTGTACCTAGTATGCAAATTAATATTTCTTTTTTTTGTTGTTGCTATTATGTATATGCAATATGATATTTCCTTCATGCTGTTTCTTTTATTATACCTATTGACATTGATATTTCCTTCTTGGTTTTTCTTCAGTTATACCTATGAACATTGATATTTCCTTCTTGTTCTCTTCTTTTATACCTATGCGAATTGATATTTCTTTCTTGTTTTTTCTTCTACCTATGCAAATTGATATTTCCTTCATGTTTTTTTCTATTATAACTATGCTTATTGATATTTATTTATTGTTTTTATTGCTATCATAGCTATGCAAAATGATATTTTCTTCTTGCTGTTTCTTTTATTATACCTATGCAAATTGATATTTCGTTCTTTTTTTTTCTTCTACCTATTCAAATTAATATTTCCTTCTGTGTTTCTTCTGTTATATCTATGCATATTGATATATCCTTGTTTTCTTCTGTTTTACCTAAGCAAATTGATATTTCCTTCTTGTTTTTTTGCTATTATACCTATGCAAATTGATGTTTCTTTCGTGTTTTCTTCTATTATTCCTATGCAAATTGATATTTAGGTTTTGTTTTTTGCCATTATATATACCTATTCAAATTGATATTTCCTTCTTGGTTTTTTCTATTGTACCTAGTATGCAATTTTTTATTTCCTTCTTGTTTTTTTTTATTATACCTATGCAAATTGATATTTATTTCTTGTTTTTTTGCTACTATACCTATGCACATTGATATTTCCTTCTTGTTGTTTCTTTTATTATACCTATGCAAATTGATATTTCCTTCTTGTTTTTTCATCTACCTATTCAAATTGATATTTCCTTCTTGGTTTCTTCTGTTATACCTATGTATATATGTATATTGATATTTCCTTCTTGTTTTTTTTCTGTAATACCTATACATATTGAAATTTCCTTCTTGTTTTCTACTTTTGTACCTATGCACATTGATATTTCTTTCTTGTTTTTTCTTCTACCAATGCAAATTGATATTTCCTTTTTGGTTTCTTCTGTTATACCTATGCATATTGATATCTCCTTCTTGTTTTCTTCTGTTATGTCTATGCATATTGATATTTCCTTCTTGTTTTTTCTTCTACCTATGCAAATTAATATCTCCTTCTTGTTTTCTTCTATTGTACCTAGTATGCAAATTTTTATTTCCTTCTTGTTTTTTTTTATTATACCTATGCAAATTGATATTTCTTTCTTGTTTTTTTGCTACTTTACCTATGCACATTGATATTTCCTTCTTGTTGTTTCTTTTATTATACCTATGCAAATTGATATTTCCTTCTTGTTTTTTCATCTACCTATTCAAATTGATATTTCCTGTTTGGTTTATTCTGTTATACCTATGTATATTGATATTTCCTTGTTGTCTCTTTTATTATACTTAAGCATATTGATATTTCCTTCTTGTTTTTTTCCTACCTATGCAAATTGATATTTCTTTCTTGTTTTCTTCTTTTGTACCTGGTATGCAAATTAATATTTCTTTCTTTTTTTTTGCTCTTATACATATGTAAAATATTTCCTTCATGTTGTTTCTTTTATTATACCTATTGACATTAATATTTCCTTCTTGGTTTTTCTTCAGTTATACCTATGAACATTGATATTTCCTTCTTGTTCTCTTCTATTATACCTATGCGAATTGATATTTCTTTCTTGTTTTTTCTTCTACCTATGCAAATTGATATTTCCTTTATGTTTTTTTCTAATATACCTATGCTTATTGATATTTATTTGTTGTTTTTATTGCTATCATAGCTATGCAAAATGTTATTTCCTTCTTGCTGTTTTTTTTAATTATACCTATGCAAATTGATATTTCTTTCTTGTATTTTCTTCTACCTATTCAAATTAATATTTCCTTCTGGGTTTCTTCTGTTATACCTATGCATATTGATATATCCTTCTTGTTTTCTTCTGTTTTACCTAAGCAAATTGATATTTCCTTCATGTTTTTTTTCTATTATACCTATCTAAATGATATTTATTTGTTGTTTATATTGCTATTATAGCTATGCAAAATGATATTTCCTTCTTGCTGTTTCTTTTATAATACTATTGACATTGATATTTCCTTCTTGGTTTTTCTTCAGTTATACATATGAACATTGATATTTTCTTCTTATTCCCTTCTATTATACCTATGCAAATTGATATTTCTTTCTTGTTTTTTGGCTATTAGACCTATGCAAATTGATATTTCCTTCTTGTTGTTTCTTTAATTACATTTATGCAAATTGATATTTCCTTCC
Organism: Panopea generosa; assembly: GCA_029582155.1. Lineage (NCBI taxonomy): Eukaryota > Metazoa > Mollusca > Bivalvia > Adapedonta > Hiatellidae > Panopea > Panopea generosa. The sequence goes on from CM055903.1 coordinate 37,373,584, forward strand.
TGTTTTTTCTTCTACCTATTCAAATTGATATTTCCTTCTTGTTTTTTCTTCTACCTATTCAAATTGATATTTCCTTCTGGGTTTCTTCTGTTGTACCTATGCATATTGATATTTCCATTTTTTTTATTCTACCTATTCAAATTGATATTTCCTTCTTGGTTTCTTCTGTTATACCTATGCATATTGATATTTTTATCTTGTTTTATTCTATTATACCTATGCAAATTGATATTTCCTTCTTTTTTATCTTTTATCTAGGCAAATTGATATTTCCTTCTTGGTTTCTTCTGTTATACCTATGTAAACTGATATTTCCTTGCTGCTTTTCTTATACCTATTCAAATTGGTATTTCCTTCTTGGTTTCTTCTGTTATACTTATGCATATTGATATTTCCTTCTTGTTTTCTTCTGTTATACCTATGCAAATTGATATTTCTTCCTTGTTTTTTTTCTAGTACCTATACGTATTGATATATTCTTCTTGTTTTTTCTTCTACTTATGCAAATTGATATTTCCTTCTTGTTTACTCTTCTACCTATGTATATTGATATTTCCTTCTTGTTTTCTTCTATTATATCTATGCATATTGATATTTCCTTCTTGTTTTCTCTTCTACCTATGCATATTAATATTTCCTTCTTGTTTTCTCTTCTACCTATGCATATTGATATTTCATACTTAGTTTATTCCGTTATACCTATGCATATTGACATTTCTGTCTTGTTTTCTTATATTATACCTATGCATATTGATATTTCCTTCTTGTTTTCTCATCTACCTATGCGTATTGATATTTCTTTCTTGTTTTCTTCTATTATACCTATGCATATTGATATTTCCTTCTTGTTTTCTCTTCTACCTATGCCTATTGATATTTCCTTCTTGTTTTTTTCTTCTACCTATGCATTTTGGAATTTCATACTTTGTTTCTTCTGTTATACCTATGCATATTGATTTTACTGTCTTGTTTTCTTATATTATACCTATGCATATTGTTATTTCCTTCTTGTTTTCTCTTCTACCTATGTATATTGATATTTCCTTTATTGTTTTCTCTTCTACCTATGCGTATTGATATTTCTTACTTGTTTTCTTCTATTATTCCTATGCATATTGATATATTCTTTTTTGTTTTCTTTTCTACCTATGCATATTGATATTTCCTTCCTGTTTTTTTCTTCTATCTATGCATATTGATATTTCATACTTTGCTTCTTATGTTATACCTATGCATATTGATATTTCTGTCTTGTTTTCTTTTATTATACCTATATAGATGATATATCCTTCTTGTTTTTACTTGTACCTATCAAAAGACACAGCCATCGTTACACTATAAAATTATAAGCACAGATGCAACCAGCACATGTTATAATGAAAGAACATAGCCACCATAATATCACATTTGCGCATACACAGCTTGCACATGTAATAATATAGTAAAGAGCCTTACATCCAATCAGCATACACACAACCAGATTATGTAATAATCAACAGACATGGCTACCGTAACAACACACCGGTACGAACACAACCAGAACATGTAATAATCAACAGACACGGCCACCGTAATAACACACCAGAACGAACACAACCAACAAAACTAACACATGTAATAATCAACGAACACAGTTACCGTAACATCATATTGTCACAAACACAACCAATACATGTTATAATCAGCGGACACTGTCACCGTAACATCACATTGTCACAAACACAACCAACACATGTAATAATCAGCGAACACAGTCACCGTAACATCACATAGTCACAAACACAACCAACACATTTAATAATCAGCGAACACAGTCACCGTAACATCACATTGTCACAAACACAACTAACACATGTAATAATCAGCGGACACAGTCACCGTAACATCACATTGTCACAAACACAACCAAAACATGTAATAATCAACGAACACTGTCACCGTAACATCACATAGTCACAAACACAACCAACACATTAAATAATCAGCGAACACAGTCACCGTAACATCACATTGTCACAAACACAACTAACACATGTAATAATCAGCGAACACAGTCACCGTAACATCACATTGTCACAAACACAACCAACACATGTAATAATCAACGAACACTGTCACCGTAACATCACATTGTCACAAACACAACCAACACATGTAATCATCAGCGGACACAGTCACCGTAACATCACATTGTCACCGTAACATCACATTGTCACCGTAACATCACATTGTCACAAACACAACCAACACATGTAATAATCAACGAACACTGTCACCGTAACATCACATTGTCACAAACACAACCAACACATTTAATAATCAGCGAACACAGTCACCGTAACATCACATTGTCACAAACACAACAATCACATGCAATAATCAGCAGACAGTCACCGTAACATCCCATTGTCATGAACACAACAAACTTATGTAATAATCAGCGGACACAGTCACCGTATCATTACATTGTCACAAACACAACCAACACATGTAATAATCAACGAACACTGTCACCGTTACATCACATTGTCACAAACACAACCAACACATTTAATAATCAGCGAACACAGTCACCGTAACATCACATTCTCACAAACACAACTAACACATGTAATAATCAACGAACAGTCACCATAACATCACATTGTCACAAACACAACCAACACATGTAATAATCAACGAACACTGTCACCGTAACATCACATTGTCACAAACACAACCAACACATGTAATCATCAACGAACACTGTCACCGTAACATCACATTGTCACAAACACAACCAACACATGTAATCATCAGCGGACACAGTCACCGTAACATCACATTGTCACCGTAACATCACATTGTCACAAACACAACCAACACATGTAATAATCAACGAACACTGTCACCGTAACATCACATTGTCACAAACACAACCAACACATTTAATAATCAGCGAACACAGTCACCGTAACATCACATTGTCACAAACACAACCAACACATGTAATAATCAGCAGACAGTCACCGTAACATCCCATTGTCATGAACACAACAAACTTATGTAATAATCAGCGGACACAGTCACCGTATCATTACATTGTCACAAACACAACCAACACATGTAATAATCAACGAACACTGTCACCGTTACATCACATTGTCACAAACACAACCAACACATTTAATAATCAGCGAACACAGTCACCGTAACATCACATTCTCACAAACACAACTAACACATGTAATAATCAACGAACAGTCACCATAACATCACATTGTCACAAACACAACCAACACATGTGATAATCAACGGAAACAGTCGCCGTAACACAACATTGTCACAAAGACAACCAACACATGTAATTCTAACGGACACAGTCACCGTAACACAATTTTTGCACAAAACACAACGAGCACATGATGCTTCCCTATGCAGTTAAAGTATTCTGGCCATCAGCTGGCAGTGATATGGGCCCATAGCCTCGTTTGGCAATGGAATGTATGGCATGCATATAATTTTAGAGAGGCCTATCACAACTGCAGGGTACACGTGACATTAGGGGTTACCAGCCACGTACGGCTAATGGCGACATCCTCACTGGTGAACGTACACCTGGTTACTGGCAGTAATCGGCGTTCTTAAAAATTAGCAACGTCGAAATTCTCACCAATAACTAGCTGCTTGTTATAGATTACCATTCACTAAGTTGTAGTTTTAGGGCTCACTTTAACAATTCTGTTTGGCTTTCAAAATTTGTTATTATGCAAACAGTCGCACCAGTCGTATGGTTATGAAGGAATTATCTTTGGTCCATTTCTGCGGTAATTTATTGACAGGAAGTCAGATAGGCAATAATTGATCGTCTGCATTATTAGGTAATATATGTATCGTATGCAGGAACAACTGTTGTATGATTTATAGCAATAGTAAAAACAATAACCCTGTTGTAAAACATTGTTAGTGCGTTAAGATCGTTATATACCTTTGAACTAAACTCTGATGAAACCTGGCTTTTCATTGTTAGAAGGAAAAGTAATTTATTATAGTTCTTTTAATACATGACATACATCAGAATACCACATTGGTTCTCTCGAGACCACGTGGCATACATGTATAATGATATCTAAATATAGTTTGGGTTCTTTCCTAAATCTGGCAAACTAGTATAGGTGATGTAATCAAATATTTTATTTTTACAGTCATATGAATTCTGTTTCCTCCATATTTATAATTAGCTTATTAAATAAGAAAATATATAATGAAGAGGATGTGTAACATTCAAATACATACAGATACAGTAATTATAGCAGCATGCACACAGGTGATATTAGGGATACGTATAATACGTACAATACATATACGGGTAACACGTGACAACAGGAATCCCTGCCTTCTACGTTAAGTAGCAAATAATCCACTGGTGACCTTAAACCTTGTTGACGGTGCACCAAAACTCGCAGTTACCCCATCGTCTTTTCAAAAATACGAGGCATTGTAAATTAAAAGTATCTCGCCAGAAAAAATAAAATAGTATTTTCTAACGAATACGAGAACATATAAATCACAATTTGTGTATATTGTACGTAAAATAACAAAAATGATTAATCAAATATATCCTCAAGTTTATAGAAACCAATAATGCTATACGCAGATGATTTTGTAGCTTATTTCTAACTTTAAATTTACTTCAAAGATTTTCATACTATTAATTGTACTATACTGGTAGTATAATTCGTATTATTGTTCTATATACATGTATATTGGGTTTGTTTATATGCTGCCATAGCGACTGTGTCTTTTGAATTTTATTGGTATTTATATATTCTTGTTTTTTCTGCAAATCATTATATATATTAAACTGTTTTACAATGTCTCTGACTATTTACCTTTCAAATGATCTTTTTCGTTAAATAAACGAGGCATACAAGTGTAACTGGAGTGACTATTCCCTATATTTCAAATCAAAGGTTTATTTTGAAATTCTGAAGAAAAAAATCTGTTTTCACTTAAAGATAATGGTCCAGAAAAGCTTTTTATGTGCATTAAACAACTTAGATAATCATTATATTACTTTAATTGTATATCAAACATTCCAAATGGAAGGGTATTGATTTCACATCAGCAGCATTTTACGCTTTTCAATTATGAAGCATCTATTCACTTAATGGTGTATTGTGCCCTTGAATTAAAAGGTATTTCAGCAATATGGTTGTACTACGCCGGTGATGTTATAGCAGAAAGGGAGTATGTCAAATTGAATGTTAACTGATCAATACCGAATAGCTGCAGATGATTGCTGATTAGATATCGGTATAAATATTGACTATGTTGTTTATAAAGCAAATCCACAAACAAATAGATAGAGTAGCCGGTTAAATTACGGTTAATGTATTATCAAGCCCATGCGTTTATACAATTGGAACAAATTAAACATCTTTTGTAAAAAGCAAGCGTTACATTTTCTGCATCTAAAATTGTAGCAAAGACAACATTTACATCCAATGCACTATGACGGTAGGCAAACAAAGAATTGAATTACAATTAAATATCAGAGGAATATATTTTTTTCATAGAAATTGTTAGATAATAGAAAATGTAAAGTATTTAACTTCGACAGACATTGGCAACCAAACTAATGGGAACCAAGATGGCTTGCTGTGGCGGACGATGCAGTTAAAGGAGTTACAAGTGCATCACAAAAATGTTCTCACATTGATTTAGACAGATGTATATATATCTAACAAGAAGCATGGTTATATAACTTCAACCATAAATATGGCCAGTTTAGTTGTCATTAATAATCTAATTGGATACCAAATGCAAGCGAGCGCCAGTATTAGATCCGTACATGCACTGGTTGTCTCTAGAGATCATCCATTCCATGTTTTATTTCGTCTGGGCAAGACCAGTTTATCATTTGTCTTTTTTCAAAGGTATCATACAAATTTAAATTCAAAAGCATAATGGTTGTTACATGTATAACATAGCTTATTGGGCATGGTTGTACAACAATTTTCATGTATTGCAAATTGAAAATATGAACCTATTTTGGTGTGTCTGGGTATATGAGTAAAAAATATATGTCCATCAAGGGTCTTACCTGCAGAGAATACTCAGAAAAAAGAAAAAGTACTACCAGTTATATTTCCGTGAAAAGCAAATTTCCAAATGTACACTCTATATTCATATAATTTTAATTGTTAAAGCGCAAATAAATGATTGTCATAATTACACAATCTGTCAGAAAATATCAAATTTAAATTCAATTTCATTAAAAACAAAAATAAGCCGATCCAATTTAAGAGGGGGGCGGGGGGGGGGGTGGGGGGGGGGGGGGGGGGTTCGTTGTTTTCGTCCAGATTATGAATTTTTGTAAGAAAGACAATAACCCTGTGCGGAACGCTGTATAGGTTACGTATCCTCGCTCTTTGCCAAAATTTAATTATGCATTTGTGACAGCATTGCTTTTCGTGTTAAAATAACTTCAAGTTTCAAGTTACATTAGTTCAAATTAAATCAATATAATTATAAATATTTATCGCACAGTCATATGGAACAAATGCATCGATTATGCATATAGTTTTACTTTAAAGAGTTTTCTTGCAACAATTCCGAAATTGCATCCATTATTGGAATGGAAAAGAAATTTCATTCTGTACGTAAATAAATATATAAACAAGAGTAGTCGGAGGATCAGCGAGCTCGACTATTTCGAAAATGTTCTAAGGAAATAAATACCAAATGAAAGACAATTAATATAAAAACCAAGAGGTTGTAAAATTAAGTTATAAATATTGCTTGTCTGTTAAAATAAATAAGCAAAATAATTCAACAACAATATTTATTATTTCATTATCAATAGTGCTTTTTTTAAAACAATAAAATGAATGGAAGGCATATATTATTATTTAGTTCAGCATTTGTCGTTCAAAATTGCTTTATAAATTTCATGAGCCATTGCTGCCAAAAAACCCGATATGTGTGGCTAACCATGCATGTAGTATGTATACTAGTCTTGAATATTACAGTTGAATTAATTAAATAATATAAGTTGGTAAAGCATATCAAGAAATACTAATTAAACATTACCTTTAATAATTCGAAAAAAAAAATGTAACTATAGTGACAGCTACAGTTGAGATGATCTTCCGCTTCAAGAGTAGTTCAATGTTTTACATATGCGATATGTGCACTACCTTCGAAGCATATGGTAATAGTCTTGTACCAACGAATACAGTTTATCAATACAGGATACCCTCCACATTTTAAGTTGTTTCAGTTGTTAACCATGTACAATATAGACATTAACTTCACATCATAGATCTATATATTGTACCAGTGCATGATTATGGAAATATTGTTGAAATAATCTTGTGCCAGCAAAGTTTATCATAGCTGGATACCCTTAATTAAAATAAAAAACTTTTCGAAAATGAAAAAACAAATTAAGAAAAATAATTTTTTTTAAAAAAAAGACCCTTATACTAACTTTAAAAAAAAAAGAAGTGCAAAATTATATCTAAGCTCCATGTCTTCAACTTTGATAGAAACTGATAAGGGAAGTTTTACCTATCTAAAAGACTTGACCCCTAGTGGCGGACCAATTCTGCCATCAGGGCCGTGGTTTTTAACAAATTTGAGAGAGGATCACAAACTGACCTTATTTGTAAAGCACCTAAATTTAAGGCCTTGTACTTGTACTACAAATTTTAACCTGCTAAAAAACTGTAACAAAATTTCCATGTCTAAAAGAGGAACAACTTTGCCAAAATGCAATCAAGAGTTATGGTTCTTGTATTAAGGAGTTTCCTAGATAATGGTGAACAAACATGTGAAATTTCACTCATGTTCAATGATAGGTTTTACTAACTCAAACACTTTAACCTGCTAAAAAACTATCAAAGGGCAATCAAGAGCTATAGTTCTTGTCTCTGTGAGTTATATAGATGATGTTGAACACAAACGTGAAGTTCCATTCATATCCAATGATAGGTTGATGAAATATGTAGCTGCTCAAATATTTTAACCGACTCAAAAAGTTTAACCAAATTTTCGAAGTACAACAGATCCATAATTCTGCCAAAATGCAACCCAGATATTCAGTTTTTATCCAGTTTTGGTCTGTTTGTTCCGTTGATGATGTTGAACATACATGTACAGTTTTATTCATATCTAACGCGTAGTTGCATAGATATCTTACCCGAAAAAAAAACTTTAACCTGAAAAATCAAGAACAATGCTGACGCCGACGCCGTAGCGAGTACAATAACCTCCTTATTTTACGGATAAACGAGCTAAATATGAGGGTGTATATAAAAAAAAGTTTTTGTTAATATATAATGGAAAATGTGTGTTATCAAAACAAATTTGTTTTCATTCATGTAGGGCCGACTCTCTACTTCTGGGTTTTTATGTTATGTTTGCAGTTCCATTCTTCATTAACAATACTTAGTATAGTATGCTGTCACAATGAAGTAGTAAGTTTAGATCATATGATCTATTAAAATACACACAAATTATATTATAATATGAACGATTTTTATGACTGTAATTTTTAGTGATCTTATCTTCTACAAGGACTCACAGGAAGCAAAGAACGCAACAAAGGAAAGTCGATTAACTCTACAATATTTTCAAATGGAATTGGTACATTATATGATTCCCCTAATGATATATTTAACCGAATATTAGGCTGAACAAGAAATACAAATACCAATATTTAGTCGTACTAATTATTTGTTGCAGTCATACTGAGTATAAAGTATACTAAGTGGAAATTGATCGTTAACATTTGATAATTGTTAATTGCAATATTTATTTTCTTCGCTTGAATAATACTTTATTTAATCATTATTGTACGTTTCGTGATATAATATATTAGCAAGTTAATATTAACAAAGTATATACTGACACATATTGCCTTAAGTCTATATAATATATTAGCAAGTTAATACTAACACATTATATACTGACACATATTATTTTTAGTAAGTTAGTATTAATACATTATATACTGACATATATTATCTAAAATCTATATAGTATATAAGCAAGTTAATATTAACATATTATATACTGACACATATTATCTAAAGTCTATATAATATATTAGTAAGTTAATATTTACACATTTTATACTGACACATATTACCATTAGTCTATATAATATATAAGCAAGTTAATATTAACACATTATATACTGACTCATAATATCTAAAGTCTAAATAATATATTAGCAAGTTAATATTAACACATTATATACTGACATATACTATTTAAAGTCTATATAATATATTAGCAAGTTAGTATCAACACAATATATACTGACTCATAATATCTAAAGTCTAAATAATATATTAGCTATTAATATTAACATATTATATACTGACACATATAACCTTTAGTCTATATAATATATTAGCAAGTTAATATTAACACATTATATACTGACACATATAACCTTTAGTCTATATAATATATAAGCAAGTTAATATTAACACATTATATACTGACACATATTACCTTTAGTCTATATAATATATAAGTAAGTTAATATTAACACATTATATACTGACACATATTACCTTTAGTCTATATAATTTATAAGCAAGTTAATATTAACACATTATATACTGACACATATTATGTAAAGTCTAAATAATATATAAGCAAGTTAATATTAACACCTTATATACTGACACATATTATCTAAAGTCTATATAATATATTAGCAAGTTAGTATCATCATATCATATACTGACACATATTACGTTTAGTCTATATAATATATTAGCAAGTTGATATAAACACATTATATATTGACACATATTTTCTAAAGTCTATATAGTATATTACCAAGTTAATATTAACATATTATATACTGACATATACTATCTAAAGTCTATATAATATTAGCAAGTTAATATCAACACAATATATACTGATACATATTATCTTAAGTCTATATAATTTATAAGCAAGTTAATATTAAAACATTATATACTGACACATATTATGTAAAGTCTAAATAATATATAAGCAAGTTAATATTAACACCTTATATACTGACACATATTATCTAAAGTCTATATAATATATTAGCAAGTTAATATTAACATATTATATACTGACACATATTACCTTTAGTCTATATAATATATAAGCAAGTTAATATTAACACATTATATACTGACAAATATTACCTTTAGTATATATAATATATAAGCAAGTTAATATTAACACATTATATACTGACACATATTATTTAAAGTCTATATAATATATTTGCATGTTAATATTACATGTAACATATTAAATACTGACATATATAACCTTTAGTCTATATACTATATTAGCAAGTTAATATTAACACATTATATACTGACACATATTACCTTAAGTCTATATAATATACTAGCAAGTTAATATTAACACATTATATACTGACACATATTACCTTTTGTCTATATAATATATTAGCAATTTAATATTAACACATTATATACTGACACATATTACCTTTAGTCTATATAATATATTAGCATGTTAATACTAAAACATTTTATACTGACACATATTACCTTTAGTCTATATAATATATTAGCAAGTTAATATTAACACATTATATACTGACACATATTATTTAAAGTCTATATAATATATTAGCATGTTAATATTAGCACATTTTATACTGACACATATTATCTGAATTCTATATAATATATTAGCATGTTAATATTAGCACATTATATACTGACAAATATCACCTTTAGTCTATATAATATATTAGCAAGTTAATATTAACACATTATATACTGACACATATTACCTTTAGTATATATAATATATTAGCATGTTAATATTAGCACATTATATACTGACACATATTATTTATAGTCTATATAATATATTAGCATGTTAATATTAGCACATTTTATACTGACACATATTATCTGAATTCTATATAATATATTTGCATGTTAATATTAGCACATTATAAACTGAAACATATTATCTAAAGTCTATATAATATATTAGCAAGTTAATATTAGCACATTATATTTCACATATACAAAGATCTCTTGGCGAAACAAAATAAAGGGGCAGTGTATTACGAATGTAATGATGCACATCCATCGAAAAAGAAAAATAATAAATTAAGATTTATTGTTTCATCAAGTTAAAATGAAGACATTTATTCTATACATGGTGAATACAGATCAGCATGCAAACTCATAATTACTATATGTATATAGCATATTTTAGCATATTTGTTTTCCAAATAAAATGAAGGTATTCGTGTATATCATTTACAAAACGTGGGTTCAAGTTATGCCAAATGATCGATTGGCTTGTCAAGAATAAATTTAATTACTTATGACATGGTCTGCAACGTTGATGTACTTTATAATGCATAGCTCACATGTATGTTCCATCTCTTAGTAATGTAACCGAAATATAATTGAAACACAGCATTTACATTTTCTATTGACTCTGGATACTTTATACTTAGAGTACATAAGTAGTCCAGTCAATCTACGGTTATTTTAGGTTAACCCAGACAAAATTGCAAAAGAATATAATCTTTGTGTCATATTTACATATATTTCTGCAAAACATATCAAAAGTTTACCGCAATCGGACGATGGGAATGTTCAAACACACCACCTTATGTTTGAACTGATGTTTAAGTTTTTAAAAGTTTTTAAAAGTTTACCACTAACACTAGTTATGTATAACTGAACCTTTTTTTTATCTCTTATAATGTTATTTTCTATAATACAGACTTACAACTATAACATTTTTTGATTAGAAAAATAACATATTGTAGATTATTTGAGATTTTATTGTAATTGGGTCTTTTGAGCATGTGAAATTACCCAACCCACCTATTTTAACGAGTCTATCTTTAACTATTTTACGTTAAATTAGTTCTTTTTATTAAAATCATTGCAGGATCAAATGTTTACCGCAATGGAACGATTTTCATTAGTATAAACATACCATCAAACTGAAAAATGTTAAGCTTTTAAAAGGTCATCACTGGCACTAGTTGTGTATAGTTCACTGTTTTATACCTAATACTGTTATTTTCTATGATGCATATGACGTGAAAATACGTTTCTTATCACAAAATAACACATTTTGGATTATTTGAAGCTTCAATGTATTAAAAATATACTATTTGGGAATGTGAAATTAACCCACCCGCCTATTTTAACGGTTCAATCAATAAATCAATAGTTTAGGTCAAATTAGATATGATTTCAACAAAATGTTTCTGAAATGTTTTTTTTATTTTTATTTATTGCAGATAAAAACAAACCAAAAGTTTAAACTACAATCGAACAATATGAAAGCTTATTTTTATTAGTTCAAACATACAATCTAACTGAAAAATGTTAAGTTTTGTAGGTCGCCACTGACACTAATTGTTTGTAGTTCACTGTTTTACATCTAATACTGTTATTGACTACAATACATATGTTGTAACAATAAGTTTCTTATCTGTAAAATAACATATTTGAGTAGATCTGTATGTATTTAGGTTAAAGCGGACACAATTGCAACACAATGCTTTTATGCTATTTTTTTATTTTCATATGTATTACTGAAAAACATAAAAACACAGCAATAAAACAAAGGGAATGTTTTGTTTTAGTTCCAATGCATTACCTCTGAATAGACGATCACTGATTCAAGTGTACAATTCAGTATTTTACATAATTTCCTGTTACCTGAAATAAATTATGCTCCATACTAATTAGTTCATTATTACAATAACTAACTGATGTTATTAGGAACCAATATATACTAAAATTGTGTAATTGGGTCATGTGAAATTACCACTCCCGATTCTAACAAGCAGATCTATGATTACTTTATGTACATGTACAGGTAAACCAGTACGGAAATGCAAAACAAGTTTCCATAACATATTGCTTTATGATATATCGAAAGTTTACTGTAATTAACAGAAGAAAAATAGGTAAGTTTAGTTCGAACTGAGTTATTATTTAACTTAAATTATTATTCTTTCAAGAAGTCATACTTGACATTAGTCGTACATGTATATAAATTAGAATTTCACACCATACAACCCACATTTTCTATCAATAAAATCACACATTTAGGATGTTTCAAACCGTAATATACTAAGGATTTTCAATTGGAACATGTGAAAAACACCCCTCCCACATTCACATACACTGTGTTTTTGTGTAGTAATGTCTTCTATTAGAATGAGTTTTCTCTTTATCTCTAGCAATCTTGATATCAAAACTGAACTACACAATAACTTTCCTTTCTCTGCTTCCCAGCTCGTCCCATTTTTGTAGTTTGATGTTTTCTTTTAATGCTGTGCTTCTAAGTACGTTGACGCTTTGCTGCAAGTAATTTTGGTGGAAGTGTTTCTGGGCCGACATACTTTACACTTGAAGGAACATTTATAAAAATAGCACCAAAATATGGGAATATAGAGTTTTATCTAATTCCATCATATTTCCAGCCAGAAAGAAACATGTTTTTCAAAAGATTCGTGCATGTATTACAACATCAGCTTAACATATACTTATTCTTCCAAATATCAGGTCAAAGTGTGTTTTTCTGGCGAAAATAATGTCCACTTTTGTTTTGTTTCTTCATGGTATGTGTTATCTCTAACTTCATGCAATAACTGTAGGTGTATACGAATAGTACGTAGTACATTAACACAAGCAAGTATATGTTTTCATCCATAATCAAAGAAGGCTCATCTTAATGATGGTTCAGCAGCTGTTGATTTTATAAAAATATTTGTATCCGCGGGTGATTTCCGTCTTTATATTAAAGTTTCCTAAACGTTTATATTAAATAAACTTTACCTGTTGTTGTGTTGCAAAACAAATTTATTCCTTCATATACACAGTCATGTCTGCAATAAAGTTTGTAGTCTTTGATAAAGATTGATATGTGGCGGCCGCGAAAAGTCGCCACGTACTTTGTCTTAGTGTTGGTATTTCTGATGCCTTGGAATCACGGAGCTCATTCAGTGCTCTCTGGCAACAGATAGATAAGGATAAGGTTTGCAGTATTGACATGGATCGCGTCATCCAAAACAGCATTATATGCCTCTCTTGGCATTGCAGGTGACAAAGAGCGTTGTCGGTGGATGTTTATATAAGCCAACAGTTAAACAAGGAATGTAATTATTCAGATGTTTTTTAGCCATATTATGACCCGTTTATTATAAACACAAACATAACATGACTACATAAAAGTTCGATTTGAATTAACAAATATTTTTCATTCAATATTCAATCATGTATTTTTCATTATTTAAGTTTTCCAATTCTTTGTTTGTTCATTCATTTATTCATTCATTCGTCTGCTAATTCATTCATTGTTCCGTTCATTCATTCATTGATTCATGCTTTTGTTCGTTCGTATGTTCGTTCAGTGAATGAATTGCAATGATTCATTCATTAACGCTTCTTCCGTCTTGGTATATGACATTGGTGTCTATTTATAGCCTGCCTCTCATCTGCACATCGTCTTACTATTAAAATGGAGCACTTCTTACTCGATTTATATTGGTAAAGAATAAATTATTATACAGGTGTAGTTATTGTCAGATTACGCATTTGTCGTCTGCAAATCTGATAAATACTTAATCGCGGTTTAATTTTCTGGCCTAGAATTTATTCGTTTTTGTTCATCGTCTATTGAGTGAATGATAATTGACGAAAGTGTATCAGTGGTGAATGATCTTTTGTTAAATTTAAAGGTGTTCCTATATTTCTATATTTGCCTCTTGACTTCGGATATTATTGTGTTTAAGATATCGAATTCCACAGGAGGCTTGTAAAAGTCAAGTGTTATCGTTCGAAATTAAAATTACGCGGTTCGATATCGGGTATATATATGATATCATTTATCATGATTTTAGATATTTTATGACGTGTTTTATATAATAGTATCTTAAGAATAGAATGATTAAAGTTTCTTTTTTAAAAATATTACATTATCCGTTCGATAATCGCATTATATTCAATCTGTGTTCCGTAAAGATTGCATTTTGAAGAAATTTCCATTGGAACTGCTTGGCATTGCTGGAACTATACGAGCTTTAAATATTCATCCATATATGCTTTCATTCGACATATTTATTAAGAGTTGCTCTTCTCATTTTATTTCTGTATTTCGTGACGGTTTTTTATTGCTAAGCGAATTTGTAAAGTAAAGTGTTTGTTTCGCCTTGAGTTTATTTTGTGGAATAAGTTAATTTATCTCAGAAAGATTGGCTATACCAACTTTTTATCAACCTTCCATGTCTCTTTTGTATCGAATATTATTGTTTGGTCTTAATTCTTGAATGAAAATCCATTTTAGTCTTATTTATTGACTCCATAATTTCACAACCAACTTGTTTTATTTTGCTGATATTCAAGTTTTCTTCCACAGCTACACCAATGACAGTGTTACAAAGAGATGGATTATCACGAATTAGATATCTAGCTATCAGAAATGCAGATATTACTTCATAATATTAAGATCTCGGATTCCGTGTGATTCACTGGATTTGCACTTGGTATATCTTAGATGCATATCATGGTTAATATTTGTGGTAGCAGACAGGAGCCATCTGAATATCTCCAGCTTCTGTCAATTAATCAGAGGTTTCAGAGTCATAGTCTGCTCTTTCAACAACAAAACTATCTTTCATATTATTGGTAATTGCAAGTTATCTACATCTCATCAGAATTAGATGTTATAAATAGGTTAGTGATACTTCCGAATCATCTAATCAATTTACTTTTCTTCAGTTTCAGTGACATGTTTATGTAAACTATGTAAAGTCTGATTGCTTGCAAGTATGTTATTCACAACATTTGCTATTTGCTAATTCTGTTTCATGATCATTCATTTCGAATGTTCAGAACCTATACGAGAGTATAACGAACTACAGAACAACATTGTCATGGTGCAGTATGATATTTTCTGTATTTTGTGTAAATACATTAGTTTGTTGGGGGTTTTATGCATTCAAAAGGAGTGTTGCTGCGGTACACTTAATAATGTGTAAGTTCCTATACATATTATATTATAAGTCCATTTGGTCCTATAGTTATCGTGTGCTGTATGTAATCCGTCATGTCATTCATCGCACTACGAAAACATAAATTATATTTTTATCATCTTGCCACCTTCCACAAGTGTCCTTTTGTTTGCTCTATCTTTTCCGCCGCCATTATACCATTCAAATTGAATGCTGTACTCAAATTGGAGCAGTGATATTTACATATTGACCGTAAAACGACAGGATAATGAAATGACAATGTTTCATTGGATTTTATTAATGTCTATCGAAGATTTGAAAACGGTAACTGTATCATTCGTCATGTTTTTTAAATGGCATATGTAAACCACCATATGTTTTTTTCCATATATATATATATATATATTTACCATGCATCATACTGCCTCAATAGAGTAAGTTACAGTGCAAATATACTTGTATGGTTGTCTTTTTGAGAATAATGTGTTTCATGGAGCCATATTCGAGTGTGCTGTCAATTCATAAATAATCCTAAACAAACACAAACTTCATAATGTACATAGATTGTTGGCATAACTGCTGATCCTCTTTCTCGCTTTTAGCGATTAAAAACACGGATCTTTGTATAAGTTATCGTTTGCTCCTCTATTTAGATACAATGAAAGTTTCTAGCAATTTCGGATACAGTATATGAAATGGAACATTTCTGCTGTAATATATATTGCAACCTTTGAAACATGTTTAGCGTACATATTAGCGTATGTCGGTTGCATGTTCTACATATTTATTATTTATGATAAATTGGACACTAGTACAATGGAGACAGATTACAAATATTATTTAGATTGAAAATAAAGTGATTGAGTCGAGAAATAATATTCCATAAATTGCTTTTTTTTGGTTACTTATTTTAGGCGAACATAACTTAAGAGATTTAATTGTTTTAATTGTTGTTGTTGCTACTACTGTTACTGCTGCTAATAATGATAGTGGCGTATTTGTTGTAGTTTTACTTTTTGTTAATTTAACTTTATATATTATTCAATATTTAGTGAATTAAAATGAAATTTCTTAGTATTTGAATTTAAAAGAAAATCACTGTATGATATTGGTAGGTGGGGTAATTCATTATGTCCAATGTCAATAAAATAGTTTTATGTCAATATTGTCTAAATGTAGTACAATTTTTCTTTGAAAATGAGTATCATTAACACTATTTTTAACGGTATCAACTTAAAGGTAATATTTTCTTAACAAAAAATGCAGATTAATAAACTAATATATTTTAACAAATTATGCTCAAATACCAATAGTTTCACAATTCGTTTTACCAAATTTATACATCTCCCACTTTGGTAATCTTTCTGTTAGTTTGCACACACCATTTCCTAATTAAATCCACCAAGAGAAATTCCGTTGCAATTTATCCGGGTGATGAGGTATCCTTACTGACCTAAAGTAACAATCTTTAAAAATGGAAGAAATAACATGTGAATGCCAGTTCGCTTGTTCTTATGTCCCATTCAAAGATAATTTTTCTTTCCATGTTATCGTTTATAATGTCTTTCCAAGAATATTAACTGGGAAAGTAATCCGTTTTTATGTGTCTAACTAACGTATCTTGTACGTCATTTTTATCCTGAATGTGAACAATATCTGGAGTAAAAAATATTATTTTAATATTTAGTACTTCAAAAGATGTAAAACGCAAAAGAAAAATATCATTCAACAGATCATCGAATACCTCAATGACATAATTGTCCAAGAAAGCTTTTCTTGTCTATTTCACACTAAATAGTATGGAATTTAATAAAGATAATGTCACATACGTTCTATTTCTTTTTGACAATGATTGGATTGATTTGAGACAAAAACGGTTAGCTCACTCTAAAGATATTGTTTCCATTGTTGACAAGTTGTTCCAGGCCTCACATCCAAATAAGACCTTAGATAACACAATAGATTTTTAAATTGATATATTTGTTTGAGGATAGAACCATTGATCATGTACTAAGCCGCTGTTCGTTGAGCCATGAAACTTACGTTAAATTTTCTTACATACTTCATTAACAGGTATATAAAATTTAAAATGTTAATGTAACATACTTTTAGAAAGCATAAACCCAACTCTGCGATTCTCGTTTTCATCATACTGTGTTACGGTTATTACAGTTGAACTGGACAACATTATGTTCTACAATGTTTTCCTATGTATTGTATCAAAAATAAACAAAATGATCATGGTTTAGTTTTTTTATTTCAACTAGACTAGCATTTTTGAACGTTGTAACCAAACCGACAGGTGGGGAGTACAGCTGTTGTGTGTCATTCCTACCAGGGTAGATATTGGTGGCGATAAAATGGTGTTCATTTAGGAGGATAGAAAAGTAGTTATGGTATGTTATTTTATGGTACGGTTCTTAATATATCACTTAAAAAATAGTGAAATTATATTTGGTCATCTCACTGTATTCAATAATGAAATTGCATTTACAAGCTGTTCATGAATTCACGACCCTTTCACTCAAAGAAAACAGAAACCAACGACTATTTCCTTTGTAAATGTGCATTTATAATAGCTTGTTTTCCTTTTTGTGTACCACGACGGTCAAGCAGCGGTTTATCAATATCATATAGCTTCGTGTTAAACGGCAATACCTCACAGCCTCTGCCACCGACTGGTTCATCTGTGTGACAAGCTTTTGAAAAGCATTCAATAAGCTATAAATAATGTCTTTTAACACCTATCCCATACTGCAAAGCGTCAACGATCCAAAATCGATCCTATCCAATTACGCCGTCCCATGTTTCAGAGGGGATAATGACTCCATAAACGAAACAAGTTTTATTTCGTCTGATGAAATTGTATTGGATATTTTAGAATTTTATAAAATCTAAAAGGCACATTGTTGAAGTGATAAATAGCACTTCTGTGGCTATTAGTTTGAGCAATGGAGACAGACTTCCGTTTTGTTTTTCAATTCGTTGCTATCATATGTGTGTTTTGTGTACGGAATATTATTGGTGAGTTTTGGTGTCTTATATTATGTTTCATTAACCATTTACTTTTTATTATTATTGTTATGCAATACAGCATATTCATGCTTTGAAACTTACATATTTTTTATTGGTAATGTTACAATTTCGTTTTGAAATTAGACAAATGTGTGTTGTAATTATCATATTTGTTTTATTCCAAATTATATTTTTACCGTTGGCAATGAAACATTTTTGTTATGAAAGTGTATTATATGCTCTGGTAAAGTCACAGTTTGTTTTCAAAATTACATTATTTGCGCTTGTTATGCCACTATTTGTTCACAAAATTACATTCTTTGCGCTGGTTATGCCTCCATCTATTTTCATTTTTTTTATTATTTAAGCTTGTACTACTTTCTATTTTATAAATATTTATTTTCAAAAATCATTACTTGCATTGGTTATTTCACTATATCTTTTTACAAAACTCATTATTTTGACAGATTTTGCATTATTAGTTTTGTCCATATTTCTCATTTTAATATACTACATAACATATCAATTCTGCTATTTATCTTCAAATTGAATATATTTCTATTGATACAGTAGAAACACCATTATTGTGGTTATAATAGTAGCTTGCAACATTGTTTTAAATAAACTATGCAGAATGAACAGGTTTCAGCAGCAACTATATTTAATACCTATGTAGTAATAGTATTTTAGAATTCCAACTAAAATTGTGCATTAAAAACTTAAATCATATCTTTATTCTTCAAGAGAAAATTCTTGTCAATCATGGACATTTTAAGATTTTTCTGCTGGATATGTTTTCCTTTTTTTAATGTCAAACTTAATTTTGATTAAAGCGCAACAAATCACAAGAAATCTCTGATTGTGATCTTGGATTTAAATTAATAAATTAATAATTAGATACAGTTTGTTTTTATTAACGCATTCAATTAAATGCGTATTTATTTTATTAGATAAAATATTTCCAATCGGGTTCCCCGTTACCGGATGCATAAAGCGGTGTCTCACGATATCTCTCTTGTGACACTTGGTTCAAAACCTGGATATTAGAAAGTCTGCCAGCTTGAATGGTGGTCGTTCTACTCAGGTTTCATTGGAGGTCACTCTCACCAGAACGCGAGAATAACAACACGAAATATTATTTAGAAAACTATAAAATTCTATAATATATAAAACCTTTAAGATATCAATTGGTTTAAGATACAAATAATTTTAAATATATTATCGTATAATTAATATTTGCCTTGTGTGATACTTTTTCAAAGCTAAAAGTTATACAAATGAAAATGATGGAATGGAAATGTTTTTAAATTTAATATATTTTCTTTTTAAATAAATCATTATATATGAAGAAATCACAACGATACATGCGCTACGTCAAACACAGTTGTGGCCAATGTTAATTGCGACATATGCTTACTTAATCAGATTTATATAAGAACATAATACTGAATATTATTTTAAAAAATATGCATAAAATAAACAAAACGCTAGCGAGGGTCCGGGTCTGGCCGGCCGTCGGCACTGCTCGACCGTTGTGCAGAACATAACGTTCACTTGTCGTTATCATGATTTTTCTTTCCCACGAAACTTTTAAAATATCATCTACAGCACTTTAGACGTTTATTCTGTTTTGTTTCACTCCATTTTATATTGAGAATCGGTAAGTTACTAATATCATAATTTTCACTCGTAATCTCGTAAGATCCTAAAATCTATGCAACCTCTTTATTGTACTGCATGATGTAAACAATGAAACGTTCATATCGTAGTCTATATCAGAAAATGTTTGCAAATGTATCCATAGATGACATAGACGACGTCTAGATGACCGCCGAGTAGAAACGACAAGACTTATATGTATGTGTATGCTCGGTCGCCTAATTATAGATCATCAAATATCAAAATTTGTTGACAAATATCTTCATT
The DNA here is from genome assembly GCA_029582155.1 of Panopea generosa. Taxonomy (NCBI): domain Eukaryota; kingdom Metazoa; phylum Mollusca; class Bivalvia; order Adapedonta; family Hiatellidae; genus Panopea; species Panopea generosa. Next base: position 37,394,546 of record CM055903.1, read on the forward strand.
ATAACATTCAACAATTGCGATGGTGTCTATAATGACAACCCAGTTGAATGGCCATGGTGTTGCAGGTCTCTGCGACGTGTATACAGGACGTGTGTAAGTAATGTACACCTATCACAATTACACGAACAAGGCAGGGCAGCATTCGCTTTTGAGCGCGAATTTTGTTAGTCTAATATTGATTATAATTTAATGCATCGTTGTTTTAATTGAATGAATAATATCAATCACATTAGGAAGGCATTATTTATTAAAGCTTGGTTATCCGTACTTTTAAGTAGTTTTTGGTGTTTGTATGTTTTGAAGTGATTACATTAACTTTAGTTCATAAATAGAACAGCACTTAAGCCGGTGATTATAGGGATTGCATATTTCGTGACACTCATGGACAGACCTCGACACAACTGTTATTTTCTTGTATTTGTTACGTTCATTGCTTCCAAGGGAACATGTTACCATGTATCAATTTTACAAGTATATTAAATGTTTATTATATATTACATCAAGAAAAGGACCGCACTAGCGCGGGGAATACATTCGGTTAAAGGAAATAATGGTTATTTTTACTGGAAGTCAATGACATACCAAAACACTTTGATGCTGGGCATGATAAACACATACATTTCAAATGTACATCTATGACTACGTACCGTTTATAAATGATAACAAAAGAGTTTCACTGGTAGAACGGACGGGGACAGGCGGTAAGGATCGTTCGGAATTGTTTGGCACAAAAAATAACGCTTTAGTGGGCTGAAAACGAACTCTGAGTGAAAGACAAAACCACCTATGACCCTTACGGAACGTTCAAAATGTTGCGAAATGATAATTTCTGTTAATATCAGTGGTATAATGTGGATAATTACTCCGTCCTGTGTTGACAGACTGTCTATCACCCTACTGCTTTTTTTACTTGCCTGTGTTCAGTAGCGCCTTTGTCGTGGTTTTTGGTGAGTTTGTTTAATGTTAAATGTTGTTTTTTTTTATCATTTTTTGAAAACATTAACTATGCACTTGCTGTTCTAAACATTTTCCTCTGACCGGTGGTCGAGAATGAGATTCTCAATGTTTAAAGCCTTTCGGGTGCCATCTGGCCATTAAATGAAATAAAATCCTCTTTACAGAACCAAATATAGTTTGCTATTGATAGTTGATTCATTTTCGTAAATGTGTGAGAAATGAGAATTTTCATGAATTTCCATTTTTCCATATAGTGTCTTAGTTAAACACTAAGTTCCCTTTTGATGGTCGTCCTCTATTGTTGATGAGTTTTACTACAAATATAATACTCGATGATTCATATAATCAATACAATACCATCTTTATGTTGTATTCTTTATTTCATGAAGGGTATCAATACATTTCTCGAGACAAACACATCACAGTTGTGTCATCGATGGCGTCATATTTAATTAGTCTGTACCAAATGTCAGAACATGTTTTATCAATTACCTACGACCAATACAGTTTCTGCAGGTGGTTTTATATGTAGTATCATTTCTATTTTGTTAATTGTCATTTTTGCATCTGGTTAATTTACCATAGGTAAAGCAGCACTGATACAATATTTTGACAAATGATTTGTTTGTAACAAATCGATTTTTTTTTTGTAATTTATTACCTTTTACAAAATTTCTAGAAAACCAATTTAACATTTATGTATTGGTTGTTTTTACAAAACAGACCAAAAGGTTTTTATATTTGACTGATTATTTAATTTTATAAATGAAATGACATAGTTTAATATTGTAACCTTCATACTTATGTTGTAAACAGTGTAAACATTTACGAGAGCTGTATGTGGTATGCGGTCAGTATATCATAATAAAGCGACTTGTACGATGATTGAGCCAGAATCATCGGGTAAATGAATTACTTTTAATACACATGATATACAACGTATAGAACACTGTTCCAGAAGTGTATGTGCAAAATGGAATTACCAACTTTGATTTATTCAATAAACAACCAACAATTAAACAACCTGTGTCACCAATAGGCGGGACAAACGCCAAATTTGCATAATTTTACATTACTGTAATTTATTCTGTAAGTGTAGTTGCCATCACATGTCTATCACTCAATTACGGATGAAATAATTGCAGAGAATGTAAATATTTCTCAAAATATTTTCCATTGTGATTGATAATTCTTTGCCATCATATTAGCCATATGAACATTGCATCAATGTGGAACAAATTATCTCACTGCCAATCGCCTGTCTATATCAATCAGTTCTTTGACACGTTTAAAAATCTTATCTGTCGCCAACGTCGCTTTTTGTCCCCTATCTGGTAAATCATTAGCAGTCGTAAAACCCACTGGAAATTTGTCATGTCAGATGTATATCCTTGTGTTGGACTTTGTACGATCACCAAATACATTACAAATCTCATTCACAACTTCCTTTTTACTATTCTTTCTTTAATAATAAGAATTGTATTGCGTAACGTTAGTCATTGGCCATTTATCTTCTTATGAACGTTCATGGTGTCAGAAATAATTAGCAGAGCCTTAATTGATTACGTACACAAGTTTATAGCTCTTTGGTAGGGTTAATAAGGGACATTTAAGGGTTTGAATTTACGTGTTCTTGGCAAGAAATATGAAATTTGCCTCGCCATTACAAACTTAACGTTGCCTTATAAACCATATTTGCGTTCATTTTATTGAAATTCTGTCGATTGTTTGGCCGGGTCATTCCAAGATATGCATCAACTCTTGATAATATTTTCAATTAATTATTTGCTATAATATAAATGTTTTATTCATTTTCCCGTACCTCCGGTACTTGCAGATTTGCGTAATGATCTGCATCTAGACTTACAAATTGAAAATCCGTAGCTTTCAATCCTAATTAAAAAACAATTATCAGAAAATTTGTGCTAGCATCAGTAGCATTTTATTTCAAAAGAACAATAAAATCATATGAGTTTAGTGTAAAATTTGTAAAACAACACAAAGTTTGAAATGCCAAATGACAACGAAATGTAAATTAAGCAAATACCGCCCTTGATATAACATTTTCAACCTTAACTCTGGATATATTGAAACAGCTTTAACGTTTGTAAACGTATTACTGTCTAGCACAAACAACAACCCATAAGTGTATGATCATTTGAAAACAAACAACCTATTAATGACCAAAGCGTTCTATTAATATGTTAAAAGATATTTTATTTACAGAGAAACACATTTTGTTTCGATACGAATTTTACACTTTAACCGTAGAAATACCACACTATTACGCTATGTTTTATAGCACATAACAAGTTGCTCTTAGAACGAAAACAAAATTAAATATATATATACGGTTCAATATGGTATGGCCGGTTTTGCGAGGAGCACCCCGGGCATCGAAAGGATAAATTCCACAATGAAGTTGACTAAATTAGCTACATACACTTTTCCGTTGCGTTCTGTGCCTGCAATGTATCAAGATACCACACATGATTCACCCAGAAGAAATAATTAGGTTTCAATAACACATTATGCCCTCAATCACCTATTTATTGCATATCTAACAAATAACGGTCATGTTTACACAACATTGTTAGAAACCGAACAATAAAACTGTCCTATTTCCTTTCAACTCTGATATTTTGTTAATTATTATAACATAAACATCTTGTTTCATTAAAATGGAAGGAATTCCCTGCTTCCAGTTTTGTATATTATGATTTAAACTATAATTTAGAAACGGTTCTAGCTCCTCCGACCAGGGACCGTTACATAGCAGTGACACACGAGTATTCTGATTGGCAAGTTGCATCAACAGAAGTTAAATTACGTCACAAATTTGGAAATGAGTTTAAAGCACTACGAAGTTAGGGGACAGGCATGAAATTCATTGTTTTTACATCGTTGTCGAAAAGATCAGAATCAAGAGAATTCAGGTACTGGAATACACAAGATTTGATTCATGCAGTCGAGTTTTTCCAGACATCCCAGTGGTATATCAATGATTAATAAAATTCACGCATTTAATAACCCTTATTAGAACAGTAAAAGCATATGATTACCTTATCACGTTAACAATTGTTTCAATTATGCTTTCATTAGATGCAGTTGTCACAGCTGTCTTGATGAAATTTGCTTTACTGTTCCATTTTTTGTGATAGGGAGCTTTTATGATAATATTGGTATAACGTGTCCCAGATTCCATTCGTTCTTATATATTATTACAAATATTCCTTTTATTTGTTGAACGCCCATGTGAACTGAACTTGTTATTTCTTTCTGGTTACACGTAAGTTCATGTGTTTCAAACAAATAAATGTAATTCCTTATATTTATATTAGAAATTCACCCAATATAAACCAAATACGCTAATTTTGAAACTACGTCAATCTATATTAAGGTGGAAAGTACCTTATTAGGGATGACAGCACAACTATACAAAACTATAGATTCAATATTAACATGTTACATGTACCTGTTTTGGACAAATCTAACTATAAATAAAATGGCGTAGTTTCACAATTGTTTTATTGGTTTAATATATATAAACTTGTCCCTTTTATAAAAGCAACAGTTATCTTTATTGACGAACATTTTGATCGCTTTGTTGGATTGTCCTATACGGTATAACCAGGACAAGCTCGTGAACTTAATCTAAAACAGCTCAATTGTTTTTCGTTTCGTATCATCTGTAATTAAAGATAAATATTGCTCATATTTAAAATCAGTTTTAAACTTACATTAATAATTAAATTTTGGCATGGATGGATACTTCCTCTTAGAATTGGATGTATTGATGTCGCAGTCGTTGTTTAACAATTGGCAAACAATTGACATTTCTATTAAAATTATCTCAAATATAACTACAACACAAATCGGCTTATGTTGTTTTTATTCTTTGAGCTCAGCTTTTTTATGTTGTTGATTAGTCATATTTATATATTGTTCCATTAAAACTCGAACCAGGATTGCCTTTGATTTATATCCAAAATCGCTTGTTCGTTACAAATAATCGATAAAGAATATCGTTCGTTCGTTACAAATAGTCGATAAAGGATATCTGCCTCGATCACCAAGCACAGCAAGATCGGGTGTTTGAGTTTTAACTCCTAAAATGCGCTTACAGAATTGTACATGTATTTTATCAATATCTTTATAGTCTTAGACTTTTCATATCTCTGAGCTGTATAAGAGTATAGGTAGAACCATTGTATCAATAAGTGATAACTTTGTTTTAATATCGAGTTTAATTCTTGTGAACAATGACAATAAATTAATAGCTAATAGCTTGATCTGCTAGAGTTTTTGACATTATTGTGATATTACCGTTATACATAAATTTGGCTCAAAAGTAGCAAAAATTGTCTACAATATCGAATTTTTCACATTTAGGAGCCATTCTAAGTAATGAACTTGTTTTCTGTTTTAAAAAAATACAAATTTAAGTTTTATTGATATTTATTGTTAAACCCCGTTTCAATGGGTTTTATTACACGTCTGTTTTAAAGACGATTCCTACAGTTGGTCACGTGTACCAATTCCGCACACAAAGGAAAGCAATGTTGTCGAGTTACCCCAATATTTTGACAGCTCGGTATTGATAAAACAAATTACAATGCAGACAATAAACACAGGTATCAAAATTAAAACGGGTACACGTATGATCAGTATCAATCGACGACATTGTTCTCTTTCACCAGTCAGACCAGCCAGTGTCACTGCATATTATATTAACAACTGACACTATTTCGGATTGAAATCTCATTTACGGGTTGCCTCTATTGTCTTTAGTATATGAATATGCATACCGGTATAAGTCGAGTCAATTTTACACGGTCATTTAATGATTAATCAGAAGTAAAATAAACATAAATTCTATATTTTGAACAAATTCACATAGTTTTATGTGTAGATAATGTTGGCATTTGTAACAGAGTAACCCCAGAATCAATAAAAAATAGAGCAGTGAAATTCATGTGAACTTTTCCGCTTGCTACCACTGTAATGCCACCATGAAACAGACCAATTATTATATCCGACATTATTGAAAACCTTCTCAAAGCACGCAATATAATGCACACAGACGGGATCTGAATTTAAATTAGCTAAATACAGGAATATTACAATGGTTATTTCTTGACAATCTTTTTACCAAGTAAAAAGGGGAAAAACTGAAAAGAGCTTTAACCATGTTTGTAAATATTAAATTAAAGTTATATAAATATGAATATATAACATTTAACATGCATTCGCTGATGATGTCTCGCTCGTTAGAAGATTAATTCATAAGCATATTCTGAAATGAATTTACAATTATTTCAGACACAAGTTTTGTTCAGGTTTCAGCTGAAGTATTTTGTTTAACCCATAGCAAAGATGAGTTATTTGGGATTGCATATCGGTAGATATGAATCGTACTGAATGAATATTATTCCAAAGCATTTGTCTGTTTTCATTAACCGCACACTCAAAGTCTTAATGGAGAGATAGTTCATTTGTACTAAGTCTGCATTTATGACACCTTTACCGGTAAGCATGATAGTAGGTTATACTTGATATTTTTATAGTGCTCCTACATTTTTCGAGTAAAAGAGGATATTCCGTGCTAAGGAATCAAATCGACGAGATAATGGCAAGCGATGAGTGATAAAAACTAAAACGATGGAGATTCCAATAATCGCTCAATCTTAAGCTCAATGATAATTGCTCGGATGTATCTGCATATTGTCTAATGATACATCTCCAAACATGTTTTGAACGAAAGACACCCGATTCGAAAAAACGTTCATAAACGTGATCTAAATTTTAATGTCTTAATAACCACTTTTATTATACGGGTTGTCATTATAACGTATAAGTCTATTGAAAAATAAATCTTTTGCAAAGCTTTCTTTACCAATTTCGCTCTTAATTGTATTGGACCCAATTAGACTGAACGCTACATCCGTCCTTGTGTTTGAGGGAAAGTACTGTATATACTTTATATACAATCTATGAGAACGTTCCAGCCTTATAATTTGTGCATTATGAAGACTGGACCAAAACTCACAACCATACAACGCTTTAGAAAGCACAACTGTTATATATATGTTTTAATTGAAGTAATCAGGTTTAATCCATTTGCATGTATACCACTACTCATTGAGCTAAAGAACGCTCCACACAGTTTAGAATTAGCTTCATTGGTATTGGACAGGCTACTGATATTTCTTTCATAAACATTACCCAAATCAACATACGTATCTGTATAAAATAGTTTCTTTAAGATATAGAATTAATAATTGGCATGAATCTGAAAATGTTTTTAGTGAAACGAAATATGGTTTTCGTGATAACCATTCTTCAACCGATGTTATTTGTTAATTACAGACAATGTTATTCAAAATGTATTGTTCTTTTATATGGTTCCGAAGTGTGGGGAGTCCATAACTACAAAGAAGGTGATAGACTACATATTAAATTCTGTAAATACATATTGGGTGTTCATCAACAAACACCAAACATGGTCGTCTATGACGAATTAGGGAGACTACTATGATCAATTATAAGTAAGAAACATTCGATAAAGTTCTGGTTAAAAAGTATGAAAAATGTTAACTCACACTTACATAAAATGTATACAGATCAATGTAAAAATGTAATGGTTGCTGTTTGGCAAATTGTATGAAATTAATAATTGAGCACTTGGGGCTTACAAATGTATTAAATAACTACTATTTGAATATTAAATTTTTTGCCATTATCAAAGTGGCGAATGCGTTACCAAGTCATTCAAGAATGGAATGCTTGTATATATAATGTGACTGAACTTGATTTTTAAACAAACTTTAAGGCCTCGTTTTGTATGAAGATTATATTGATAAAATAGATAATGATGCATTGAGAAAACAATTTTGATATCTTAGGTTTAGTTCACGCTTTTTTTAAAAAAAAATCATCAAAAGAGCATAAGTCATTAGAAAAACTGCTCTTGAAACTTTGATTGTTTTTAATTTTTTATTCTACTTTCACCATATTATATTCATTTGCATTGTATTTAACTGTAAATTATTGTCTTTACAATATTCCTGTTATCATATAAATGGTCAAATATGTCTGGCCGAGTTGCTGATAAACCTTGAAACTTAAATCTAAATTGCTTATACATGTAATTAGCTTGTTTTGTATGTAGGTTTGTGAACAGATCAGCAGAATGGATTCATGAAATTGTGAAATTAATTTACACACCGAAAATGTATCTAAATGTGCGAATTGTATTTGTTTTGGCTAAAGGCGAAACAGAAAAATATAAATAAAGTATATTTTATTTATTTAAATTATAAATATGATAATATTGCTATATACTACGAATGGCGTCATTGTGACATCCCGGAAATACTGTTTTTATTACGAAAGTTCAATAAATCTAAAACTCACTATTGTTGCGCATATTATTGAGGATGCTTGTAATAAATGATTACATTACACTTTTCTACAATAGATGGTTATTGTGAATAAGGCATTGTTGGTGGAAACACAATGACAAATAATCTGCCAATACCGGTTTGTATTTTATTTCAAAAATAGTTATTATTTGAAAACATTTATTAACCTAAAGTGCTTTATAGCAATATCTAAATATGGAAATGTTTGGCATATAGTCTGTTGGTTAACGTATACAGGTGAGATAAAAGACAATACTAATTTTTTTTTTCAAATTTAGTAATGTATACAATTGACAGTATTGTTTTGAGAGCAAAAGCTCGCATTACAGAGTTGCTTCCCGTGTTAATGACGGCAAGTGTAATACCTGTTAGCGTTAAGGAGTCAGTGTAATTTGGTATGGCGTATTTCCATATTATCTCATATAATAGTGGATTCTTGCTGCAGGTGGGTAGAGTCAATGCTAACACAGCATTAACGGCAATACGGCACCTATTGGCTAATAAATGGAACTTTTATTGAATTGTATAAGACGGTTATATTTTAGAGCCGTCGAGGTTGTTTATTGGACAGAAGCGGTATCGGCGTACTGTCGTCAAACAAATGCCAAGCCGGTTAACATACCAGTTCTTGTAAATTTTATAAGCTGATTCATTCTTGCTATGGAAACGTACTTTATTAACTTGTCAGTGTAGATTGCTCTTTCACTGTGGAAACTTTTATACCTTATTTAACATAAAATATAAAACAAACTTTAACTGTGTATATAATAGCGGGATAGAATTTTAGCTTGGGTCACATGTGTCATATTTTAACATTCGTATTTCGTAAAACGTATGCTGTACTGACTACTGTGCTTAAATATTAAGTAACATACACGATTAATATCAAAAACAGGTACCATTGTATCTAAATGCAATAAACAACGATAATAGTATTCAAAACCAACTTTGATTGTTTTATTAACTTTTAATTTCCATAAGTGAAAATCTTCTTTGTTTTTTATCTAAACTTCCTTGCACATTTTGCTATGCACGCACGCAGATTTCATTTACCAAATCTTTCCAGAACCCTCGTCAAAGAGTAAATCAAACATGCTATTCCTTAATGATAATAGTCGTGCATCTCTCTTTACTGAATATTCACCAGTACATAATACATTGACTTAGTTAGCAGAATAGCAGAATGATTTTTTTCATTCTGCCAGCATAATAGCAGAAAAGCAAAATAAAAAAATGTTCATTCTGCTGTTCTGCTATTCTGCTATTTGACCGACTTTAATACATTGCCATATAAAAGTAGCTTTATCATAAACACACGTATCTAAAAGTTTTATTGGAGATTTTGATATCAATTCACTTAAAATAAATGTTAACCTTAAAAAAACTAAGAATATAATAACATAACCATCAGGAGACGCAGTATTAAAGTGACACACCCACCTAGGCGGCACGTGTATTCTTGATATAAGGACTAATTATTATTAATATGATACATACGAACATAAGATATAACAACAAGGGGTCATTAGGTAATGTAGTACAGTTAAAAACAAGACACGAAAACATAAATGAGATTATGCAAAGCGTTTAGTTTCTTTGATATAATATTGTACCGCTTTGACTATAATAGTATTGCTAACATCTTTCATCTCCATATAAAAGGCACTGTGTACTTAAAGGGTGAAATGATCATGTCGAGTTAAATAATGTTAATCTTTGGGTTCTGTACGTTGTGCATTTGAAAAGAAATAATGCTCAGCGTCTTCAATATTACCACAATTTCGACAACAATAATCAGTTCTTATATGGTTACGGCACAAGTCATTATTTAAATTACTGCAACTATTTCTTAATCTTGCTAATATAATTGAAAATGTTCTATTTCCATAATAAAAGTGTTGAGGTATTGTAATATTATTCTGTTTCTCATGGAGTGTTTAAACGCAGTTAAAGAAGCGGCAGACTTAAAGTGGTTATCTAATATAATTGAGGAAGGTATACATGACTTTCTCATGATTTCAGTTCTTGAAAACGGTATAGTGATGTCTCTGCTATTTCTTAAATTGTATGTTGTTCTTTCATTAACATTTGGTGGGAACAAATCAACTATGTAAGATGGAACCATATTTTTGCTAACCTTATACATAAAGTTATATTGCTGTAATGTTATGCGATAAGAAAGAGTTTCCCATCCACATTCTATATATAAATATTCAATAGATACTGACCTGGTTAAGCCAGTGACTATATGTGCAGCTTCATTTTGTAATTTATCGAGTGAATTCGATGTTTGATCAGTGCAATTATTCGAGACTACAGAGGAATATTCAAGAATTGGTCTACATACGAAATGTAAATTTGATTGAGGGATTTTCGACCGAGTGAGTATTTAAAGCGACGCATTATACCTATCGTTTTTGAAGCAGATTTTAAAATATTATCAACATGATCGGTCCATTTTCCGTCTTTACTGAAAGTTACACCTAGATGTTTATCAGATTCTACAAATTGAATTTCTACGATATTAAATGTTATATAAGGTAAGCAATTGTAATGTCTTAAAGAAAAAAACATAGCTTCGGTTTTTGTTAGGGTTTAAATTTACTAGCCATTGTTTAGCCCACTGGGATATTATTAAAAGATCATGATCAATTATACCTTCAATATCACTTACTGATGAGGCTGAATAGTATAATGAACTGTCGTCAGCATACAAACGTGTTAAAACGAGTAAATTGTTAGCTATATCATTAACATAAATTAAGTATAATAAAAGTCCAAGTACGGATCCTTGAGACACTCCTGCATTAAGAGATTTTAAATTGGAATATGTACCCTGAAAAACTACCCATTGGGATCGGTTTCTTAAGTAATCAGAAACCCATTCTAAAAGTTGACCATTAATATCGTTTTCCTTTAGATTAAATAGTAAACCCTTATGCCAGACTCTGTCAAAAGCCTTCGATATGTCACAAAATACCCTACATGAATACTGTTTGTTATCAAAGCTTTGACAAATGTGATGATATATGTCTATAAGTTGATAGGTAGTAGAGTGATTTAGCAAAAAGTCTGACTGGTATTTATAACTCAAATTAATTTCAAGAAAGTTGTTATACATATTCTTAAAACAAGCCTTTCAAAAAGTTTTCCAACACAACTAAGTAAAGACACAGGTCTGTAATTTGACATCAATGACTTGTCTCCCTTTTAAAAAATAGGAGTGACACTTGCAATCTTCCACAAGTCGAGATATATACCTTCACTTAAAGATCGGTTAAATAAAATTGAAAGTGGTTTTGAAATATCTTTTGACACAGATTTCAACATTCTATGACGGATAATATCATGACCGCAGGCCTTATTTACTGGTGAAATACTAATAAGTTCAGATATATCGTCCCCAGTTATTATAAAATGTGAAAGGGAATTATTTGTTTTGTATAAAATATCAGGTTAAACACACCAGTATCGTTCACAGTGGATATTGAAGCAAAAAAATCATTAAGGCAGTCAGCTTTATTATGATTTGTTATATGTAAAATATTATCATTAATAAAATCATTTAAAGGAGATATACTTGATGACGAATTATTTCCTTTGACAAAATGGCGAATAATTTTCCCAAAAACCTTTTTGTCATTTGTTTGTAAATCGTTAAGTGTTAACTGTAAACGATTAAAAAATGTTCTTTGACATATTTTTTATGGTTATTAACTTTATTTCGAGTATTTTTATAATGATCCCAGGCTTTTGATTTGCCCGATTTTACAGCAATAGCTTTAAATCTATCTCTTAAACGACAAAGTTTCCTTAATTTTGAATCAAAGTATGATTGATCTTCAGGACGTACAGTTAATATTTTAGATGTTATACATTATTTTATTATTTATATAAAAGATTCTGTAAACAGTTCATATGCTGTATTTAAATTACAATTTGACAGACACTGCCAGTCAACATTATCTATTTATTTCTTAACAACTCAAAGTTAGTTTTATCATAGAGCCATACTGATCTTTCATAAGTATGATCAGTACTATATAAAAAAGGTAAAATAATGAAAGTAGCTTTATGATCACTAATATCAGGATGTACATGGATAGTACCTGCATTGTGATAAGATAAATCGTAGGGGATGATGACGTGATCAAGTGTATCAATATTTCTCGTTGGTTCAGTAATAACGTTCATAAATGAGTTTTGGTAAAGAACATTCTTTAAGTTATGAAAGTTATTGTTAAGCAACTTTTTCGTCATGAATTTCGTGTTGGTAAATAATTAATTTTTTTTTACTAAATTAAATATTAAGGTAGTTTGCGATGTTCCTATCGAATTTGTTTACACTTGGCATAAATTATAAAATTCTATTACACTTATACTTTATACTATGAAGTATCAGCTTTCATTTTACCTTTGTTTTTGTTTTTTAATATAGTCCCGCAGAATCTCGTTAACAGCCAATCCCCCTAGCGGTACGTGTTTTTCGGACGATTTGCATGGTTTTTTCCTTATAAAATGGTCATTTTTAGTTGAAAATTGTTTTTAATAACATTTTTTAAATTACTTATTTTATTTTCTGTGATAAGAGTGTAACGTTTATACAGATTAAACGCAATTTATGTTACCTTAAACAAAAAAATGAACATTCACGCTTGAATGTGCAAAAATGATCCGGTACAAGTTCTTTAATTTTACATATGTTAAACTGCACCCATTTTACTACAATAGTACTTAATAAAAGTAGGGGGTGTTTGCGTTATTTTTTTTCATAAATTCGATTTCAAATTAAAAATGAAACACGTAAAAACACACAATGTTTGCCTGCTATTTCGGACGACCGTCGTATTTTACGTTAGTATTATATGGCGTTCTCTTGACGTCGTCCGAAATCACAGTGAAACGTCCCGTTTTAAAGTGTTTAATTTTAATTTAAATTCAAATTTATGAAAAAACTAGCGTGAACATGTCTCTTTTTATTCGTTAATATTTAGTGAAATTAATCATGTTTAACATATATGAAATTCAAGAACTTGTACCAGAGCGTTTTTGCGCAGTCAGTCGTGAATGTTCAAATTTCGTTGTTTTAAACCCGCGTTAATATCAACCCTGGCGTAATGATAAGATGTAATGGTAACTCAGATTGCATTTACCTGCATGAAAGTTATGATCTTATAAAATAAATCATTTGATTATGTTACTGAAAACAATTTTGAATTTTTTTTTACAAGGAAAAAATAGGCGAAAACTGTCCGAAAAATACGTAACATCAGGGGGCGCTTTTGACGAGAAACTGTGGTACTTTATTAAATAAAACAAAGTTTAAACTAAAGCTGAGACTTCATAGATCAATTGTACAGATATTTTATAAACTACGCCAGGTGTCAATAAATCTGACAGGAAGGCCGCGAACTACCTTAAATATCAAATATTGCTTTCATTTTATGAGACAACACATCCTTAAATTAAAGTAAATTTGGACGAAAACATAACAGCTCTTCCAATTGTGTTTCATTACGTCAAAAGTGTTACTTATAGTGTTTAAATGTCAGGATCAATCGCTAATTTCGAACAAAGTTTATGTTATCCAAATTGAGTTTCATGAAGTTTCATGGGTAAGATATATAGTATCTATGAAGGAGTCACGCCAAGAACGTAAATCTCTCTATATATATATATATATATATATATATATATATCTTTCTCTCTCTCTCTCTCTCTCTCTCTCTCTCTCTCTCTCTCTCTCTCTCTCTCTCTGAAATTTTAGGACCTCATGGTATTTATTATAAATATCATTAATATTATTATTACTGTATTATTATTATTATTATTACTACTACTATTATTATTAAAAATTTCCATAGATTATCGACCAAACTATATTTGAAATGTATATCATGCCGAGAATGTCACGTAACACATTATCGCCATTCGATACTATTGTTAGTTTTCTTTGTGAGCGTTCTTCGATTTTACCGTTTTAGAAATAACATTTCATCTTTCTCGTCATATTGAACAATATGGCAAACAATACCCTCATGCTTGACAGAGCGCTAATGTTGAGTTCATATCCGTTGCGAAATTGATTTCTACCGTAAATCGATGATGTCCCATTTCAAACTGCTTGGTTAAGTCAAATAGTGATATTGTTCAATAAAACTTACATATAATATAACAGTGTATGCAAACACATGCAGCTCTACCCGAGGGACATATATTTTTCTTTACCCTCTCACCAGGCACTATTTGACCTTATAAACGAGTGACTGAAAAATGTTTTGTTTAATTGGCAAGGTAGTGCAATAAACTATCATACGGACTATTTGATTGATTTTTTCCCGTTCATATTAGTGCCCAATACATTGCGATTGGAACCTACATCATTACATTTAAGCCAGAAGGAGGATACCTAGTAGACTATAAAGTGCCATTCCCTGCAAAGTTTTTGATGTCGGGTACGAAAACATAGCATTAGGTCGGCAAATATTCATCGTGTTACTTTTTCATAATCTTTGTGGGGAAAGGCACTAAACTAGTATTCTCTATTTCGATACAAGTCGATAACGGCGCCAAAATATATCAGCAGTGCCTGCGTCATTGATAAGTATTTACGTTTATGTAAACACGTTTAGCGGTTGTCACGTTTAATATAATGTAATATTTATTTTCATTAATTTACATGAAGTAGCCGATTTTCAATTTAATTTTTAAATTTGTTGAAACAGTCGATTGCATTTATTGACAAATGCTTTGCTATATTAATGTTTTATATTGTGACATGTTGACGGTCTGTATTTTAAAGTCCTCTGTTTAATCTGTTAACATACAGGTTATAATCGCCTTTACTGGCAAAGTTGTTAACTGTTTGGTCACAATTGCATTATTATAATTCCAATGTCTAACTATGAGTGTACTCTTCACCATATCAATTATATATAAAACAGAAGTAAGCCTAGCGTGTCAGCCTGCTTGCACCGCATTTTAGCGCAAAATTGCACTTTGTCATTGTTATGTTTAACTGTGAGGGTTTGGCAAACTGCAGAACTAAGTCCATCGTACTTTATCACAGCGAATAAAATCTCTCGTTATTATTTGACATAATAAACTATGTTTTATCTAAATGTATATGCAAGTTTGCTAGTTCCTCATAAACTGTCTCACAACGAACTTACGTATCTTCATGTCAACCTACCTGGAGATGCCTGCCTGCCTGCCTGCCTGCCTGTATACCTGCCTGTATGCCTGCCTACCTACCTACCTACCTACCTGCCTGCCTGTCTACCTGTCTGTCTGTCTACTTACCAGTCTGTCTAACTATTCTCTGCTACCCTGTCTGCCTTTCTACTTACCTTTCTCCCTGTCAGCCTGTCTGCCTACATGTTAGCCTGTCTGCCTGACTACATACTGTCTGCCTGTATATTTACCTGTCTGCCTGTTGGTTAGCCTGTCTGCCTATCTACTTAACTGTCTGCCTGACAACCTGTCTGCCTACCTGTTACCTGTCTGCATGTATATCTACCAGTCTGTATGTCTGCCTGTCTACCTACCTGTCTACCTACCTGTTAATCTGTCTGTCTGTCTGTCTGTCTGTCTGTCTGTCTGTCTGTCTGTCTGTCTGTCTGTCTGTCTGTCTGTCTGTCTGTCTGTCTGTCTGTCTGTCTGTCTGTCTGTCTGTCTGTCTGTCTGTCTGTCTGTCTGTCTGTCTGTCTGTATGCCTGCCTGCCTGCCTGCCTGCCTGCCTGCCTGCCTGCCTGCCTGCCTGCCTGTCTGTCTGTCTGTCTGTCTGTCTGTCTGTCTGTCTGTCTGTCTGTCTGTCTGTCTGTCTGTCTGTCTGTCTATTTGTTAGCCTCTCTGTCTGCCTGTTTATATACCTGTCTGCCTGTCTACATACTTGTCAGTCTGTCTGCCTATCTACCTATATGTCAGCCTATCTGCCTGTATATCTACCTGTCAGTCTGTCTGCCTGCCTGACTGAATGGTTTGTGTACGTTACTATGTTATATATAGCATTCAGCTTAATTGTTTGAAGAAAATGCATGATACAACTGAATGTAGGACGTTTTGGCCACGGACGTTTTGGCCAGGACGTTTTGGCCAGGACGTTTTGGCCACGGACGTTTTGGCCAAATGGAAATTCAAAGTCCTGGCCAAAACGTCCGTGGCCAAAACGTCCGTCCACCGATACAACTATAGAAAATCTAGCCAACAAGCAAAGAAAACAATACACAACTACAGGGAATCTAGCTTGACAAAATAAAAACGCATAACGCAGTTATAAATAATCTAGCTTGATAAGCTAAAGATGCATTATACACATATAGATAATCTAGCTTGACAAGCTAAAGATGGATTACACACATATAGAGAATCTAGCTTGACAAGCTTAAGATGTATTACACACATATAGAGAATCTAGCTTGACAAGCTAAAGATGTATTACTAACATATAGAAAATCTAGCTTGACAGGCTAAAGATGTATATCATACATATAGAAAATCTAGCTTGACAGGCTAAAGATGTATTACACACATATAGAGAATCTAGCTTGTCAATAAAAAGATGCATTACACAGTTATAGAGAATCTAGCTTGACAAAGTAAAGATGCATTGTACACATATAGAGAATCTAGCTTGACAAGATAAAGATGCATTACACAGCTTTAGAGAATCCAGCTTGACAAAGTAAAGATGCATTGTACACATATAGAGAATCTAGCTTGACAAGATAAAGATGCATTACACAGCTATAGAGAATCTAGCTTGACAAAGTAAAGATGCATTGTACACATATAGAGAATCTAACTTGATAAGATAAAGATGCATTACTCAGTTATAGAGAATCTAGCTTGACAAAGTAAAGATGCAGTGTACACATAAAGAATCTAACTTGACAAGAGAAAGATACATTACACAGTTATAGAGAATCTAGCTTGACAAAGTAAATATGCATTGTCCACATATAGAGAATCTCACTTGACAAGATAAAGATGCATTACACAGTTATAGAGAATCTTGATAAGATGCCGGTAGTGTATTGGTTCCGGTTGATCAACTGTAATATCACTATTTACGTTCGGACAATGAACATTAATTTACGGATATACACGGAATATTGATGGCCGCAAGGTAAATCCTAACACACAATATCGTTGGCTTTGTACATAAGGTCAGTGTAGTTGACGTCATTGTTTGGGTATTGGCTATGCGATTGTTTAAATAATGTTGAAAAGAAATCTACATTTACGAAGGCCATATAATTGTACGCTCATAATAGAGAAAACAAATTCTGATTGACATTTTGAACCTTACAAACGTGCTGGTTATACTTCTCTCTATTTCATTGATTTTATGATTAAGTATTTAATCTTCTCCACCAAACAAGCCTTGTATTGAACGACTACACCGAATATTCACGTATTGACAATTATTGTCCAAATATATCATCACATACTTATTTCAAAACATACAAATGCTGACTTGCGGTTTCATAGTTTTCTTTCGTCCGCCAAA
Organism: Panopea generosa; assembly: GCA_029582155.1. Classification (NCBI taxonomy): domain Eukaryota; kingdom Metazoa; phylum Mollusca; class Bivalvia; order Adapedonta; family Hiatellidae; genus Panopea; species Panopea generosa. Next base: position 37,412,438 of record CM055903.1, read on the forward strand.
ATTGAGTCCAAATAACACAGTCATGTATATCAAAATGATTTTTTTTGGTACATAAATAGTCATAACATATTAACAATGATGCATATTTTTGTTCTATCAAAATGTATCGTATTGAATATTTGATAAATGTAACCCATTAAACTTGTGCGTTGCGTAAAAAGGACATAATTTCTCTCCTCAAGGAACTTTTTTTATAAAGTGTTCTTTTGTGTATCTGAAGGGGCGCAGCTAAGTCTAAAATCCGCATATTCCTTAAATATCTTCATTTGAACGGTTCCATATATATAAGTCAAACGTCAGTATATATGATGGCCATTTGTAATATGTGTATTGTTAAACATACAGTTTTTGTTCAGTTTACTATTGAAGACCCCATGAGATGTTTCGTTAAAAACAGATATAATTGTTATTGTTATTATTATTATAAGCAGTAGTAGTAATAGTAGTAGTGGTAGTAGTAATACTGGTAGTAGTAGTAGTAGTAGTAGTAGTAGTAGTAGTAGTAGTAGTAGTAGTAGTAGTAGTAGCAGCAGCAGCAGCAGCAGCAGCAGTAGTAGTAGTAGTAGTAGTAGTAGTTATCATTTTTAAAATGACGAAATTCTATGCACGCATATGGGGTCATCTTAAAAGAATTCTTTACAGTTTGAAGTTTGATTATTTGAAATTAAGAATGATATACACACCCCGGTTTGGTAACACAAGTGACAAAATTCACACACGCCCCACCACACACACGTGCGGCCAGATTTGCTGCTCGCCGTCCCAGGATATACGTATTGTACCTGCTACGAGTATACTGTTTATGAATTATAAATATGTTGTTGTGGCTGATATTCATTTGCGAAGTATTTTGCGTTCTCTCCTCGCACATCAGTGTTTACTCTGTATCTTTATTCTGCTTCAGCTCACGATGGTGTCCTTGTCGACCGTCAGGATATAATCCTTGTTCAACACATTGCAAACACGTAAGAGTATTTTCTTTTAACACATAAGTATTTCAATAAACGAAACATTACAAAAATATATCATATTAAGACACATATTTCTATTCGATAGAAAACATGGTTACAAAACTCAAATATAATAACTTTATAGATCTATCTCAGACCATGACCACTATATCAGTAATACCCCCACCTGCAGGATCGGTTTCAGTGGACGTGAAGTACCCGCACTCATGACCACTATATCATTAATACCCCCACCCGCAGGATCGTTTTCAGACATCGAACCTACTACTATTAAATATACATGAAATTCATAATTAGAAACCAAATATCATAACTTTAAACTTTATAAATAACTTTCTTATTTGTTCAGTATATTTAATTACTTTCCATTCATGATTCAAGAGCACCTACAATGTTTGAAATGATAAATTATAAAAACATGCAAGAGCCGTTCTGGCTCTTCCCAAATTAATTTGTCTAGATTGTAAGGACTTTAATCGCAATAAAGATGATTTTTTTTTTTTAAATCAGTGATTTAGTTTATTTATGATAAATAAACTGGTCTGAATATCAGAATGTCAATAGTTTTATTATTGTAATATTAATGATATATTTTATATATCAGAAACATGTTTTCCTATCATGTTTTCAGCGATGACAGTTATGACCGAAACGCTTGCAAATGTCCACCTTGCACGAGAGGACCCGAATGTAAAGATTCCGGTAAGTATAATCTGTTCTGTTGTGTTCTTTTAATGTTTTAGAATGAAATGAACTTTTCTTACTGCCCTGGGCTTTTATTTCTCGTCTTTGAATATTTTTAACATGTAATAGTTCTGTTCATGTTTATCCAATGTGTGACGATGCTGTTAACGTATTGCAAAACGTTATCGTTCCATTCAGAGCGTTTCAGCAAATGAAGAAAAAAAATGTTATGTATGTATGTGATCTGGTTATCTTCATCATTTTCTAACTCTTTGACAGTCATTTGTATTTCGGCGACAGGTCTCTTGTCTTCTGCATGATTATCACAATATTGAAAGAGATAAAAATAAACATTAAATGTCGATTAATTTAAGAAAAGGAAACTTTACCATGCTATTTCTACCATCTTCAAAACCTTTGACTACACATGTTTCTGTTATACCCCGATTATCGATTGGTACGAGGGACATTCAATAAATTCTGTCACTCGTGGCCTTCCGTAGAAATGATTTTGCGTAAGAGCATGAACAACTCGTGCAATTGTTTGGGGGTGTTTATCAATACACCTGCGAATTCTCAATATAGTCTCATTATAACTGACCAATATATTCATTGTTAAATTATACACACTCGTGTACATTGGCTATATTTCAATACCATAATGAAATCTGAAGAAAAAATAGAAATAAGAGCTTACGTTAAAGCCCGAGTGTCTTTGCTGTCATCTCAAAAAGGAGAGTTATTCTGAATTGGGTCAGCATAGCCTGCAAGAAAATAACCGCCAAGGTAGGCCGGTTGTTGCAGCAACAAAGGAAAACATTGGTGCGGTTAGAGCTATGGTGGAAGAAGATGGACGGCATACTGTTTCTTAGTTAGCTTATAGTCTAGGCATTTCAGAAGGCACCGTACATCATATTCTGACTTACTGTTTGAAATTTGAACTTTGTGCTAGATGGATCCCCCTCTTGCTGACACCTGAACAAAAGGCCAAACGTTTAGATTGTGGTATAAAATCTTCTGAAAAAGTATGTGAAAATTGTAATCCTAGAAAGATTTCTTGACTTGCTAACTGGGAATGAAACTTGGATTTGTTATTTTGAGCCCCAACGGCGTATCAATAACAAACAATAGCTTGGTAAAAATCAGACTAGGCCAGTCATAGCAAAGAGGACAAGAAGCGCCAAGAACGCCATTTTCTTCAATTATAGTGGCTCTGTTGTTCAAATTCCTTGCAAAGAGGGTAGAACATTTACAGGTTTTACAAAGATGAAGTACTTAAATCTGTCAAAAGGTTTTATCAAAATAAACGCCCATGTAAAGGTTTGGAAGGCATACAACTTATTCATAACTGTCACAATGCTTTTGCCTACAAAAGTGAAATTGTACAATCTGTCTTATAATAAGAAAAGGTTATTCAGTTGAACATACCCCTTTTCCCCTTATGTAATCCCCTGTGACTTTTTCCTATTTCCCATGCTAAAAAATACTCGCAGGTAAACGCCATGCTACTAGAAGTGCCATTGGGTCTGCAATTGTTCAGTGTCTGAACAGCGTACCACGGGGAGGCTACTTTGCGGCATTATGGTTGTGGACAGCATGACTTCAAAAGTTTGTATTTTTGCAGGGGGGGGGGGGGGATACTTTGACGAGTTGGCCTGAAAAAATAATCCCGTTCATGTGAAAATCTTAAATATCCAAAGACCAGTGACAGAATATATTGAATGCCCCTCGTATGTTTTCACCCTGTCAACACCTTTGACTATACATGTTTCAGTTAAATTCCAGTTATCGATTGGTATCAATCGTTTCGTCCTGTCCACACCTTTGACAATACATGTTTCAGTTAAACCCGATTTTCGATTGGTTACAAGCTTTTCAATAGTATTATTTAAATGACCCATTCCCTACATACTTTCTCTATTAGATAAGCGCAAATAGTTGATATTTACAGACATGGTACTCAGTGGTTTATATAAAGTAAATAAAGTTTTAATACCACGTGTTCTTACGAAGTTATTTTTAGAGTGTGAACTAATGAATGTATACAACTTAGTTTAAACACATTGTATTTCGAAAATTTTAAAGAGTTATGGCCCATGTACTTTCAACAATAGGTTCGGTCCGCCCTACACATTTTTACAATAACTGTGTGAATAGACCACACCAACTCTTTCCCATTAAAATCACACAAACACATTTATGCCCATTATTTATTATTATACCTATTTTAAACCAAATAACACGAATAACGTTGAAACCAACACCAGGTAGGCAGAAACCGCACCCCCATCCCAAACGCACACACACGCTCTCACACACACACACGCGCGCGCACACACACACACATGCACACGCACACACACACGCACACGCACACGCACATACGCACGCACGCACGCACGCACGAACGAACGCACGCACGCACGCACGCACACACGCACGCACACACATCGATAGGTTTCCTTAGGCACTTTCTTGTACCGTAGTTTCTTCCTTTCAGTTATACAAGAGGTTAAGCTATTAAAATAGAATGAAACGCCACTTCACTGAATAAAATACTTAAATTAATTATTCGCTTAATCCATAATATGTATCAGTGATCTTATGGGGCCTAGGGGCCCATTCGATGTAGCTTGCAAGAAGAACACTGAATTCTACTTATTATAATAAGCTGTAACTTGGCTTCATGATGGGTGTTGCATGTCCGGACAGTCTTGATGTGGTATACCCCTTCTAAATATTAAAAATACACACATTCTGTTGGTCCAAAACCAAAACTTATTGTAAAACAATCAAAATATTCTAACAATTCATTACAATTAAAAAATATTATTTGCAACATACCAATTTGACTCATTAATTTTAGTTATTACAAGTTAATTTATATTATTTTCTTTGTAACGGGGTTTAACATCAATTTCGGCATTTTACATGTCACCCTGGAGGTAAGTGGCAACTTTTTTAAACATTTGTAAACGATCTTGGGTCGAATCCAATACGAAAGCGGTATGAGGTAAGTAATAAAGAGACGAAGCCTTAATCACTCGTTCACATCTCTCAAAACAATCAATTTTATACTGTTCTACATATAGAGAAGTGCACTTCTGGAACACTGGATACATTACCAATTGTTTTAAAAGTGTCTTGTTCCAATAGATAGTCCTCTGTTGGTCCAATTATGCAGAAAAAAAACATGAGGTTGAGCTGGTTGGTTTTTCATAATTTCGATGGTTTGATGGCACCCGTTGATTTTTGACAATTCTGCTCATTTGTTACAGTGTATCACTATGCATCTTTAAACTGTTATATCTTCATCCAACAATTCCCAAAGACTTGGCAGAAATCATGAAAATGTTCCAATGTTCCCATATGCACAAAGAAATATGAGATTTTATGCATTTTCAAAAAAAAAAAGCCAAACCGATTAACACAGTTCTAATTTCTTGGTTGTAAAAATCTACCGTCATGTAATAGTGAGACCTTCAGGGAGGACACTAATTATATATGAAGCGCATGTGTCTATGTAATATATACGCAAAAGGACACGTTAATTCTTCTTCATTGTTCTGCGCAGTTCTCAAAATCAAATATACTTATTTTTTTATTAAATAATTGCGTTTGAGTCTGATATAAAAATCACTTAGAATTATGGTCAGAGACCGCCATTATAGTTTTTTTATCATTTCAGTTAACATTTAGAGAAAAAAATCGAGAGATTAGATTCTTCTTTTTCCAGTTACTAGATGTTTTATTTATTTAGATTAAGTGTAAAATGTTCACGTTAGATTTAAATATATATAAACAAATAACCATATATCTTTTATGAATTATAAAGATGTGTCAATAAATTATAAATAGCAATTCAGTCTTTCCATTCTTAAAATAAGCACACGGTTGTTGCTATGTCGACTAGTCTAACCCAGAACTTGATATATCCCGAATAAGGGCTATTAATACCAATGGAAAAGTGGGAAATTCTATGCCTGTCCCACAATCCATAGAAATTGAACGCTTTCCCAACGGTGACGTCATAATATTCAAACTTTCAGTTGAAGCAACTGACCAGCCAACGTGCTCAAATATGGATTTCCCAAAATTGCTAATTAACGGACCCGATCGGGAGAGCTGCATCCATTCTTCAGATCATATGAGGACTGTGTCAATTCTACAGACCATATGAGGACTGTGTCAATTCTACAGACCATATGAGGACTGTGTCAATTCTACAGACCATATGAGGACTGTGTCAATTCAAAGATACGTCCCCATTGTTTTGTTTTAGTGAAATGTTTAAAAAATTACAATTGTGAGCATTGAAACCAACATTGACTCTTCAAAATATCATATTAAAACATGATTTCTTTTTTCTATTCCAGTTAAAGATATGTCACCAGTATTTAATCAACGATTTTACTTTGTTGAGGTGGAGCAAAACGGGGACAACATTAATTATAACTCAACTACTTACCCAGTGGAACATTCATGCATGTGTAACAGTTTCAAGTATTCTATCAAAAAAGTAGAAAATGTCATGAACTCCAATGACATGTCGGCAAAAGACATCTTCACAATTGACGAGTAAGATTGTTTTATTTCATATGACTACTTCATGTTACTAAATTATGTTTATACTGTTAAATCTCCGGTTCCTTTGACTTACGGAAACATAAAAGCTCAGATGCCGGATAAATTTAAGGTTGCTATGTATTTCATTCGTGAACATTTTTAAAAAAACTGACACTACTAATTTCATTTCTATTGAAAATATAGACAAATAGTAAACAAAGTCAAAATTTACCTATTTTTTCACGTCATTTTTTCGTCATTTTATTCAATATCAATAACCTTTATGATATATAAGAATGGTAGAAAGTTATAAAAATAGCTGAGACTTGAATATGTCCATACTACGTGATTAAGGGCCCTTATCATAACGGATGTGTACAACACATACAAGGTGAATAACCCTGACAAATGGAATAGTTTACCCACCATTACACATTAATGTTAACATTGTCGGTATTAGATGCATACACACGAATGCTTAAATAGACCATACCATATTGCACGTTAACGATGAGTATACCTTTTTGAATAACTGTCTTAATTGGTAATTTCAGAAATGAATTTATAATAATAGGACAAATTTTCTACAAATCTACCAAAAGGCACTGAGGGCTTCATTGATAAAAAGATTTATATTGTATATAAAAACTTAATGAGTTTACCCTCTCTAAACAAAGACATTATTATTATTATTATTATTATTATTATTATTATTATTATTATTATTATTATTATTATTATTATCATAAAATAATAGCGTCTATGTAATAAGAGTACTTCTTAAATAAAATACCATACAAGTTGCATTTCACTTTCAGAAAAAATGGTTCAATTAGAAATTCAAGAAGCATAGGTCCCCAAGAAATGTTCAAGATAACGGTTGTTGTTACTAATATAGAGACGGGTGTGTGGGACGAGACGACAGTGGAGGTTGTCAGGAAGTTCGACGTGGATATGGAGAATGCAGCACATAATGAATATTCTCACACGCAGAATGGATACGACGATTATCATCACATAGAAGAACGGGTAAACGCATTTATATTATTTGAGCTGCTAGTTTTCCGAATATGTTTTACTTTATTGTGTAAGCTAAGTATTTGGAGGTCAAATATAAATCTGTATCAGTGAAACAGGCAGCTTGTTGGTAAATAAAAATACTTCATTTTTCAAAACAGGACGAGCACTTATAGAAACAAATGCACTTTTATAAAATTCTTAAAGTGACAAGTCGGACGTTTATGTTAAAGTTTGATTTTTTATGATTGAACTGCCTATGTTAAAAAACGCTGACGGTTGTATCACAAATATTTACGCCTATCAGTCGTTACAAAATATCTTAATGATTGTTGATTTTGGAAACACTAAATTTGCATCGATTTTCTCTTTAAAATATATTTTCTATGTAAAATGCTTTTAACTTGACGACATATTTTTCGAAGTTTATGATTTTTATTTATTACTAAAACATATTGCTCTCTTGAAATCTAAATTATATAAATCAATTAAAATCGTATTTATAAAATAAAGAAACTTTGGCTTAAACTAAAGTAAAAAAGCTGTAAATACTACGAAAGTTTTACATCAAATAATAAATTCATTGTAGACTACTTTCCAAATTAGGAACCATTTAGGTTAATGTGTAAAGGCAAAAGGGAATATACTCAACCGAGCAGATTGTAACTGCCAATTCTAGAATGAAGCATTCTGCAGATAGTGTTGTTTTGTGACATTCTGTGTTACTAATTAAAGTCTCCTGCATGAACCTAAGTATTATATTATTATATTGGTAGAGCACCGGATCCACGACCCTCTGGTCCTGGGTTCGATCCTCCGTCACGGCTATCGGTGGTATACTGGGGCTAGATACTTTTTCTGGTTCTACCCATGAATACTTCGAGCGTGGTTTTTAAAGTTGTAATAACTTGTTTCACAATAGAAGTAAAATAAATAAGTTTAAAACATACTTATTATATGACCATCTTATATTCTATATGGGTTGTCGTATGCTTGTAAGTACAAACAGTTGTGTGTCAGTATTAAATTCAAGATTAAATAAGTCGGACGGGCCAGCTAATTACACATATAGTTTAGTGTGGGATTCCTTTTATTACAGTTGTTTCCTTGATTTTTATTCTATTCTGTCTTGAAATTCAATATCCTGTCGTTATTTTTTCTGTCTGGTAACGCTTTGCTCCAACGATTTGTTCTATTTTTTTCTTCCAAAACTCCGTTTTGTCGATGGTAATGGCAATTAACGTGTACACATGATTAATTTAAATGTGAAAAACTTTCATAAAACTAAATGAGCTAACGAGGAAAATATAACAATAATTATTGAATTGAACAAAATAAATTTAAAATTAAATACAGAACCAGAAATGCTAAAACAAAACGAATGAGCTTACTTTAAAACACTGTTATTATATTAATCAAAATTCTACGTAACTTTGTTAGCCTCAAGGTGAGCTAAACTGATCGCATGTCGTCCGTCGTGTGTCATCCGTCGTCCGTCGACTGTCGTCCAATGTTTTAATTGATCTTCGCTAAACTTATAGTAGTTATATAATCATAATTATTGAACTGGCAGAATCGGATTAATAATGTCAGAGTTATGGCCCTTGAAACATTAAAAAAACACTGTTTGACCATGTGTGCAATCTAGCAACCGCATTTTTCATTTGATCCTCTCCAAACTTACACAGTAGTTATATAACCATAATATCTCAGACAAGTTCTTGAACTGGCCAAATAGGATTATCAATGTCAGAGTTATGGCCCTTGAAACAACAACAAATGTACTTTTACCTTATGTGCACTCTAGCAGCCGTATTTTTCATTTGATCCGCACTAAACTTGCACGGTAGTTATAAAACCATAATATCTCTTGACTGATATATATATTTGTACGGTTTGTTGAGGGATGGCCCACCCCGACCCTCACAGACCTATTACGGGATGATTAAATGGATCACTTTTCAGTGATTGAAATTAAAAAAAAAAATATCTCTGACAAATTCTTGTCAAAACTGGTTAAATTGGATTATTAATGTCACAGTTATGGCCATTGATACATAAAAAAAAACACTTTTTGACTGTGTGTCCGTTCTAGCACCCGTATTTTTCATTTGATTCTCACCAAACTTACACAGTATATAACCATAATATATCGGACAAGTTCTTGAACAGAACAAATCGGGTAATTTATGTCAGAGTTACGATCCTTGAATCGTCAAATGTTGCATTATTTGATCTTGTGTGCATTCTAGTACTCACAGCTTTCACTTGATTTCCGCTAAATTTACAAAGTAGTTATATAACCATAATATCTTGAACAACTTCTTGAACTGACCAATGCTATAAATATTGTCAGAACTATGGCCCTTGAATTGTCTGTACAAGTGTGTACATTTGATGTTGAGTGTACTCTAGCACTCACAGTTTATATTTGATCTTCATTAAACTTACACGGTTGTTATTTAACCATAATATCTCGTACAAGTTTTTGAACCGGCCAAATTGGATAATTAAAGTTGGGTGTTATGGTCCTTGAATCGACAAAAATTAAAAAAAAATCCGTCTTTGGCATTCTATTATGGCCCTCTTGTCAAGTAATTCTAGACGGTTAAAAGACTTTATTAAAATTGAGTGCTAAATTAAATACTAAAACAACACATACACAATTATTGCATTTTGCAAAAAAAAAATGCCATTTCATTATCTCTCTATATATATTGACAGGCCGCTCCCACGCTAGCAGCAACAGATCTTGACTTCACCAACACATTAACATCGAGCAGTAATAAAGGCTCAGTCGGTGCCACGATATGCTATCAAATGGATATAGTCCTGCCATCTTCAAAAACGTTTGATATATTAGTTGAAATATTTGCTCCTCATAACGAGACCACTGTGACGATTTTGTGTGACGTTGATATTAATTCTGGTACAAATATAGGTATGTAAACATATTTTATCTATATACCGTTTTCTATCCAGTGTCCGTATGGTCATATCACTTGCTACATGTAAACATCATATAGTTTTGATATATATCTAATAAGTAAAATCATCGAATTTATATTATGTCCCCGCTTTTTTAAAATTATTTGATAGCATGGAAACAAAAAAAATCGAGCTTAACATGTGTCTTGTCGTTATAAACAATGTATTAAGATTTGATTTAGGCATGCTTAAGTTATTGCTGGAACCTCAGCCCCCTCCCCCGCCCCACCCACCAAAAAAAGAATGGAAACCAAAGTGTGACGGACCCCAACTAGTGTATCCCGCTTTTTGCAAAGCGGGAGAAAGCGGGAGACAAAGTGTTTCTACCGTATAGAACGTCGAGTCATCAACTGATTTTGACAGAGCAAAGTCGAGGCATTTTTATTTTTGCCACGAACATCAATCATTTAGATATTTCTATCAATGTGATAAACTTTCTGCATTCATGACACATACAATAAAATCATCCTTTTCAAATATTGTCACCAAAATTGTACATTACAAATTGCCTACAAAATCAACTTCTTTGACATTTCTAAAAAATAAACAGATTTTAAAAAAATAAATAAATATTTTACTTCACTGCAGTTGATACATCACTTTTATATTCCATAAAAAGTCCTTAAACATTAGCTGGACCGTCTACTAATAATATTAGGCCAGATAGACGTATAGCTGATAATACTTGTTCAGACAGACGTATAGCTGATAATCCTAGTTCAGACAGACGTATAGTTGATATAACTAGTTCAGACAGACGTATAGTTGATAATACTAGTTCAGAACAGGCGTAAAGCTGATATAACTAGTTCAGACAGACGTTTAGTTAATAATACTAGTTCAAACAGGCGTATAGCTGATAATACTAGTTCAGACAGACGTATAGTTTATAATCCTAGTTCAGAGCAGGCGTATAGCTGATAATCTAGTTCAAACAGGCGTATAGCTGATACTAATAGTTCATACAGACGTATAGTTGATATTACTAGTTCAGACAGACGTATAGTTGATAATACTAGTTCAAACAGGCGTATAGCTGATAATACTAGTTCAAACAGGCGTATAGTTGGTATAACTAGTTCAGACAGACGTATAGTTGATATTACTAGTTCAGACAGACGTATAGTTGATAATACTAGTTCAGACAGGCATATAGCTGATAATACTAGTTCAGACAGGCGTATAGCTGATAGTACTAGTTCAGACAGACGTATAGTTGATATTACTAGTTCAGACAGACGTATAGTTGATAATACTAGTTCAGACAGACGTATAGTTGATATTACTCTTTCAGACAGATGTATAGTTGATAATCCTAGTTCAGACAGAAGTAAAGTTGATAATCCTAGTTCAGACAGAAGTATAGTTGATAATCCTAGTTCAGACAGACGTATAGTTGATATAACTAGTTCAGAGCAGGCATATGACTGATAATACTAGTTAAGACAGACGTATAGCTGATTATCCTAGTTCAGACAGACGTATAGCTGATAATCCTAGTTCAGACAGACGTATAGCTGATCATACTTGTTCAGTCAAATGTATAGCTGATAATCTAGTTCAGACAGACGTATAGCTGATTATACTAGGTTAGATAGGCGTATATCTAATAATACTAGTTCAGACAGGCGTATAGCTGATACTGCTAGTTCAGACAGGCGTATAACTGATAATACTAGTTCAGACAGACGTATAGCTGATTATACTAGTTCAGACAGGCGTATAACTGATAATACTAGTTCATACAGACGTATAGCTGATAATACTAGTTCAGACAGACGTGTAGCTGATAGTACTATTTCAGATAGGCGTATAGCTGATAATATTAGTTCAGACAGACGTATAGCTGATCATACTTGTTCAGTCATATGTATAGCTGATAATCTAGTTCAGACAGACGTATAGCTGATTATACTAGTTCAGACAGGCGTAATACTGATAATACTAGTTCAGACAGGCGTATAACTGATAATACTAGTTCAGACAGGCGTATAACTGATAATACTAGTTCAGACAGACGTATAGCTGATTATACTAGTTCAGACAGGCGTATAACTGATAATACTAGTTCAGACAGACGTATAGCTGATTATACTAGTTCAGACAGGCGTAATACTGATAATACTAGTTCAGACAGGCGTATAACTGATAATACTAGTTCAGACAGGCGTATATCTAATAATACTAGTTCAGACAGGCGTATAGTTAATAACTCTAGTTCAGACAGGTGTATAACTGATAATACTAGTTCAGACAGGCGTATAGCTGATAATATTAATTCAGACAGGCTAGTTCGGACAGACTGATACGATCACTATGTGGAAATCTCGTCATTTTCTGCGGCATTTTATAAGTGTAAAGTTTGGTGGGAATACTTGTTGTCACGTTTTATAATACGATGGCGAGGAAAGTGTGTGATTGTGTGCACCTAAAATAGGTGACGGCTTTGTTAGTGACCATCCCAAGGTGATGCCTACTATTGTCACTTATACTAAGTGCATGGTATCTGCTTAGTATGACCAGTGTATGTAATTGTTTGACTTGATTTGATTATTGTGTTCTTTGAAAGTTACTTCTCTTTTAGGACCAAAATAAGTATCTGAACTACTGAATTTAGATGAGCTCCCCCACACAAAGATGGCGCCTACTGCTGTTGTTAGGAAAGTATTGTCTGCAGTTATATTAAAAACGTTTCTAAAATTGAATATATTAAACAATTGTATGATGAAAATATAGAATATAATTATTCCGTTTACCATTTAAATTTCTTTGTATCTATTTTGCAGCCTTAACAGAACCGCTTCCTGTTAAACAATCAAAGGAAAACGACAATATTACACGTGTAAGTAACATGAATGGAAACAGTTTTAAAGAAATATGGACACTTCAATTACATTGACACTTCAACTACATGGATACTTCAACTATATTAACACTTCAACTACATGGACGCTTGAACTACATTTAAATCTGTTACTTACATGTTATTGAATCTATTGAATTTATTGCTTTTACATAATTTATCATTCGACTTTCTTTTACTTTATATAAATATCGCTATATCCTGGTCTCACTACAAAGTAGGACATATTTCTTTAAAATAAATCCTAGATCTAAGTCATGGTCTTCCATTGTAAAAATAAATTCCACATAGAAAATTTTAATATTAATTTATATTTTTTTCGTATTGTGTCCGCTTATTAGATTAATACAACAGTAACTGAAATTTTGATAATTTAGGGTTTTAAAGGGAATACATCAGGATTTTTCCAACGTTTAAACTGGCTAAAAACATTTTCCTCCAAATTATGACTGACCCCATATTGCCAACAGGATATCTATTTAAACATGACAAAATAATATATTGAAAAGGGATTTCATAACTTGAGCTACGCGCCTTGGTTAGACTAAATTAGATTTCCTGCTAAACATATTTTGTGGCGTAGTACACGAGTCACGTGATTTCAGTTTGATCCGTTGATGTATGTTTACAGGTAGCATACATTGAGAGTCCAAATGACGTTGCAAAGGTCGTAAAACAGTGTTTAAGTGATGTCTATTATTTGAATGGGGATTTCGTTTCAAGTTTTCCATTCCAAATTAAACCTCAACTTTATCACGTTTTGGTATTTTTTTATTTTAATTGTAAATGATAATGAAATGCTGCATATGCATGTTGATAATTATTTCATTTATTAAGACATTTCATAGCTTTTTTTCGCTGATATACCCACTTTAAAGAAAGCATAGTTAATACCACCATGGCTAAGAACGGTACAGTCATTTTGTGCTACTCCAAAGATACAGTTATTATAAAGCTACACCATTGATACCGTCATTATGGAGCTACTCCATTGATACCGTCATAATGGAGCTACTCAATTGATTCCGTTATTAAAGGGCTACTCAAGTGATACCGTAATTATAGAGCTACTCCATGAATACCGTCATAATATGCTACTCCATTAATACCGTCATTACAGAGATACTCCATCTATTCCGTTAGTATATAGCTACTCCATTGATACCGTCATTATAGAGCTACTACATTGATAGAGTAATTACAGAGCTATTCTCCAATAAAGTTATTATATAGCTACTCCATTGATGCCGTCATTATGGAGCTACTCCATCGATACAGTCATTATTGAGCTACTCCACTGATACAATCATTATAGAGCTACTCCATTGATACCGTCATTATAGAGACACTCCATCTATTCCGTTATTATATAGCTACTCCATTGATACCGTTATTATATGCTACTCCATTGATACCGTCATTATAGAGATACTCCATCTATTCCGTTATTAAAGAGCTAATCTACTGATACAATCATTATAGATCTACTCCATTGAAAGAGTAATTACAGAGCTATTCCATTGATACAGTCATTATTGAGCTACTCCATTGATACAGTCATTATTGAGCTACTCCATTGATACAGTCATTATTGAGCTACTCCATTGATACAGTCATTATACGGCTACTCCGTCAATACATTCATTATATTGCTACTCCGTTATTACCGTCATTATTGAGCTACTCTATTGATACCGTCATTATAGAGATACTCCATCTATTCCGTTATTAAAGAGCTAATCTACTGATACAATCATTATAGATCTACTCCATTGAAAGAGTAATTACAGAGCTATTCCATTGATACCGTCATTATTGAGCTACTCCATTGATACAGTCATTATTGAGCTACTCCATTGATACAGTCATTATTGAGCTACTCCATTGATACCGTCATTATTGAGCTACTCCATTGATACAGTCATTATACGGCTACTCCGTCAGTACATTCATGATATTGCTACTCCGTTGTTACCGTCATTATTGAGCTACTCCATTGATACAGTCATTATTGAGCTACTCTATTGATACCGTCATTATTGAGCTACTCCATTGATACAGTCATTATACGGCTACTCCGTCAATACATTCATTATATTGCTACTCCGTTGTTACCGTCATTATAGAACAACTCAATGGATACTGTTGTTATTTACATAATTTGCAGTTACTCTGTAGTTCATTCCGTACCTTCATAATGATGTTGATTTCTATTTCTTTTAATCTTAGATTCTTTGGTGTTGTTTCTTTGTACAATTGGAGAGTGTGAGACTAGAATATTGCTTCTTCTTGGCGTCATATAAAAATTATGTTTGTATTTGGTAGC